>VZSE01005694.1:1439135-1574342 GCA_013398275.1 Promerops cafer
CGGGCACCGCGCCCGCCCCTGGCCCCGGCCCCCGCACCCTCGCCCCCGCACCGGCATCGGCACCCGGGGGCGGCGGAACCCGCACCAGCTCCCGGGGCGATTCCTGGAGTCCGGCGGGCAGCAAGGGCTGGCTGGGACCGCAGCCTCGGCCAGAAGCTGGCCGCGGTCCTGCAAAAGCTATCGCCCAGAAAAGTCGAGAGGGGCCCCGTCCCCAGCCGCCTCCTCCTTGGCAGCAGGCAAGAGGATGCTAAGCCGGCCTGCTCCTGCTGAGACACAGGAAAGAGGAAAAGCTGTGAGCTCCGCAAAAGTCCAGAACATGTGAATATGGCTGGAGGTATCAGGACAGGAATTTTATTGTGAATTCAAAACAACCATAGGAGACTTCTCTTTCCAAAGTAGAATTCAAAAGTTGTAACCGCTCATTTCTGCGCCAAGCAAGAATAGGCATCAGATACATACTTTTTGTTGTATCGAAGTATTTTAGACTGATTTTTTTTGTGAGCTGATGGGGTTGACATTTCATTTACTTAGTATAATTTGTTACATTGAGCTAACGGTGGGATTGACCAACTTCCAGTCTTCACAGGACTGCTGTATCAGCTTCCAAAAGTTTTCTGTATTTTCATTTTCAGAAACTGAGAGGCTGAGGTTAAAATTCATCAGAATCCAGCTGGCTTCAGACCAGCTCTATAAATGCTTCCAAATTTCATGGGCCCAAGAGAAACAATGCCATGCAAGTAACACACTGCTGCTTCTTGTGCTCTCTCTCAGTTTTAGTTATAATTTCCCTGAAGACTTTGGAATCAAGTGCAGGATGCTATAGGTACTCTTTTACTTACACACTATGATATGCAAAAATTCTTATGCTCCTTATTGGTTGATCGTTATAACTTTTTTTTCTTGCAATCCTGCAATTGGATTTCTGTGCTCAAGTATTAGGCACTAAACTTTTTTTATAACAAAACTGTAGGAGGTAAAATGCCACTCTGCAGCTGCATATGCAGACTAGATGCAAATCTTTTCAGCATCTGTGCACCAAGATAACTTCTCACTTGTTGTTTTGGGTACAGAAGAATGAGCCATACTTACAGACTGGCCATGCAGAAGAGTTTATAGAAACATGAAAGAAACAAAAAATTAGAAGTACTTCCTGGAGTCTATATGTCAGATATGGAATTTAATACATCACTTTTGTATTGCTATATCTTGTTTCCATCCTCTCTAGACCTCTGGAGGCCAAGATGCAGATTCTGTACCATCGAGGCATAGCTGAGCATTATCACCCAGTAAAGAGTATGTGTCATTTATTCTGTGTACTGGCACAAGTGTTATTTCATTATAAAGCAGCAAAATAGCTTTATTATTAGACCCAGTAATGTTTGCACACAAGAAACTGAAAAATTTTAAAAGAGTGAGGATATTTATGGAGTTCACATCAACTGGAAATTGCAGTAGTTGCCCTTTTCCATCAGCACTGGATACTTGCTGGGCTTCAAACAGAATATAGATCATATATCACTTACTGTCTTTGATTTTGAGTATTCATCATACTTTTAGAAAGCACTTGATCATATTTGGTCTTTTTCAAATTGAAGACATTGTTTTATGATGCAAGTTTTAGATTCATTAAAATAAATACTAATACAAAAAGAGATAGGCCTCACTGAAATTGTTGCGGGGCTTTTTTGTTATCAATTAATTTTTTATCAAATGAATAAACCTTTTGCACTCCATGACTGTGCCGTTTGAGTTTGATTTATGGCTATATGGTTTGTGGCCACATAAAAGTGTTATGATATTGACAAATGCTATTTTGACACATCCACTAATTTTTTGTGAGAAAAGAGATCCAGCAATATTTAATATAATTAACTATTGCTGGATCTCTTTTCTCAATCAGAATGGGGGAGGCCCTTTTCTCGTTTTGTTTTTGTTCTTCTGGATTGGTTTAAACCTTTGCCACTGGAAATATAACTGCCTCCCATAATTTAAAACTATCACAATAAACAGTTAAGCACCATTACATCTCCTGAAACTAAAACTAAGTCTCCTCCCTTACCAAAGGCACATGCAGACAGTGCATATGCAAACAGATGGACAGTGTAACTGTTTTCTGAATAGCTCTAACAGCAACAACAAAAATTGCAACCAAAAACCCTCTTGAAGGAAATTAATTAAGATGTCACCAGGTACATGGTGCACAAACACAGAGAATATGGCACTAAGCAAATCCCGGAAAGGAAGATTTTAGTCTGAACTTTGGCTAAAAGAGATTTAAAGTATGAGGGGAAAAAAGTGTCTTCTGCTGAGTGAATCTTCCTGCATTTGATGAGAGCAAGGTCCAGCAGTCATTGTAAATAAACAAGGGTATGAATAAAAGATATTTTACTTCATCATCCATTTGCTTTCCTGATAGAAAAAATACGTGGAGTATGCAAATATGGATAATTGGGCTAAGAAAGAGTGACACTGCCAATTGAGGAAGACAAGGAAAGACTGTAATACATATAAAGAATAATTAACAGATCTGCTGAATTACAAGAGCTGGGCTTTTAATTTAAAACAGAAGGAAGAATCCTAATCCAGGCCATTTTTCTGTTGATTTTAAGTGTCATTAGTTTATCCACCTTGTGATTTTCTGCTTGATGTTATAACATCACTGCACTGTATTGACTAAAATAGCCATTAAAAAGTCTGATCCATTACAGCAATTTGGGAAGATCTTATTTTTTACCCAAAAATTAGACCCACAGAAAACAGTGTTTAGTAGCTACCTGGTCCTGATGGTGACTAAAAAGGCAACTAATAATCATGGGGACCCTTTTTTGCCAGAAAGACCTGCCATAAACTTGAAGTTTAACCCCTGGAGGTGTACAATACCACGTATATCACAAACCTGCTGTCAGACACATAAACTCCAGTGACTCCTAAATCAGGACCCCCATCTGCCTGTCTGAACTAACAATGTGGCCAATTGTTTCAGACTCACACAAAAATGGCCAAGGAGGAGATATTTCGAGAGAGAAGTCTGTACGGTGAGAGACCAATTTTCAGATTAGTCTCTTCCTAATGTGGAGCAGGTTCTTGAATGCTCCTTTGCTGAGATCTAATATGCCTGCTGTGTTGCTGAGTGGTCTGAATTGATTTTGCTTTTAGTGACTCTTGCTTAATCTGTTCTTTTTTTTTCTTTTTTTTTTTTTTTTTCACAATTAAATATACATAGAGCTAGAGAAGGTAAATATATCCATGTGAAAGTCGGTGACTAAAATGGATGAGCTCTACTCAAAGCCTTGCTTTAACTTTTTGCCCAAAATGTCCCAAACTGTTTTTATTTTTTATTTTCTGCTCAGATTAAGCAAAGAAAAAGCAAAATACTTCTGTGGAGGACAACAAATGAAGTAAAGAGATTATGGGTGTCAGTATCCCTGCTCTTCTGGGTGTGGTTACAATACTGTGCAAGATTATTCCAGTGCTGCAAAATCTTTTGATAGACAGATTATTTCAGCCAAAAATGTCTTGGACACATCCATTGTTCAGGACTTTGTGAACTTTCTTCTTCTTGAGAAGCACAGCTAAATTGGTAATTCAGAGACAGAACTCAGGAGGAAAAAAAACCATACACACACACACACACACACACACACACAAAACAAAAACAAAAACAAAAACAAAAAACATAAAAACCACCATCACAAAACAATGGGTAATAGCTTTCCTTCAGCTAGATTTACCAGAATAAAAAGATTCATTAAGATCCCCTGCATCTATCAACAGTTGTACAAGTGCCTGGACATACTGCATTTACCAGGTAGCATTTCTGTGCATTTTCCTTTATCTTCCATAAGTTTTCCTTTCGATTTTACTGTACATTCCCTGGTAAAGTTTGTGCTAGGTGATGTTCATTGAAGTGTTGGCCATCTTTAGACATTGTAGCATCATAGAGAAAACTTTGTATCCATTGCTTTTGGTATTATACCAGCAGAGTTCACAAAGATGATATTTTCCCATCAGTCTCTCAGAAAAATATTTAAAAGAACAGCATTTAATAGATACTTGTAGCACATCACAGTTCCTGGCCTTCAGGAAAAGTAGTCATATTTAGTATCACATACTATCCATTGCGAAGATAAAGAGCAAGACTGGCAGAAAGGTTTTTCTGCACCATCCCCACCAGCTATTTCACAAAAGTAACTGAAAAATTAATCATAAAATTCTGTGAAAGTAAATAGTCAAATATAAATTGTTATATAAAGATACATGAAATCTATAAAGTCATGCTATGATTCCTAGAACAATTAGTTGAACATAAGTTTTTTATACTTGTTATGAATAGATGGAATTAAGCTTTTACTTTTTTATTGCTAGTTTAAAAAGTTTCCTTTTAAAATTTTAACACAGTGATTGCATGAGGACAGAACTATTATTTTTTATCATTGTATTACTTTGAAAAAGACGTTCTTGTGTATTTACAGGGACTGGAAGCAATTATTTCTACTAAGGGGAGCTGCTACTCTGCTTCTAATTGAGACTAAGAGCAGTTTATTTTTTTAGTTTGATTTTGTCTAGGATCAACAATGAACAAAAGTTATCATCAATTAACATTCTTCAACTGGTATGAAATCCAATAAAGATTTTAACCAATGCAGAAATGTCAGAGCTGCAGGCCACTAGGGAGCTGGTGTGAATGGAAAGCAGGATATCATTAAAAAGAAATATGTCATGATTTTAATTACTCTGAAGATACATTTTAAAAGAAAGATACAGTAAATTGTTCTGATTTCTGTACCGTAGTTTTTTATAAAACGGGTTAATTTACTCCACTTACCTCTTAAGTGCATCAAGATCAAAAAGTCTTTTGTTTACCAAACAAAAAGCTCTTGAAATAAAGAAGAATTAGACTCCTTTGAAATAGTCTCTGACATTAGATTTTAGCAAATAGAATCATTATTTCAATCTGGCTGTTCATAAAATAAAACAAAAGACAAATACATACTGCCTTTTCCTTTACACAGTATCACAAGAGATAATCAGCCAGCGTCTGAAGGAGTAGGTTTCCATTTCCACCCCTCTCTAAAAGAATTTGAGCCTGATTGCCCATGATTAATTTCCCCAAACTGTGCATTACAGTGAGTCAGAACAACATTCTCTCTGTCACTTCTATTTCACAAAATAATCAAGTATACTTTGAGGCAGAAGGATGTGTAGTAACACTTCTGCAACCCAGTGATGAGGACACTTCTGGTAAAAGGAAGTCACGCTGAAAACCAATATTTACATTTAATCTATATGAAATAGTGTACTAATTGTGGCAGGTTTATGGTATCATATATATTCTTATTGATGTAGTCTCACATTTATGCTCACTCTCAAGCTCACAACCATATGCTTTTTTTGTTTTAGGGGAATAGGGTACTTATGAGCATGTTGTTTTTTCTGCCTAGACAGATATACCCAGACAGCTCCAATAAATTCAAGCCTTAAGCACAGAAACACTTTGTTCTAAATCCCTTTGCCACTGATTGATTTGGAATACAACTGAGAGCTTTGTTGGAGGTTATTGTCTCCAGCCATTTGTCCTGTAAAATTAACTGAATTAAGTGTTGCCCTTGTGCACAGTGTTGCTGCAGAGACAGGACTGGAGCATTTTGCCCAAAACTAACTTGTGCTTCAAGAGAGGAGTTTTGTCAGGATAAGTCTGGAACAAAACCTAGTATCAGATTTAATTATTTTTCTTATATTTTTAAGAAATGTGAAGAGATCTGTCGCTCAACCCAGTGAACAGTTCTGCTGGAGCAACTTGCCAGGAGATGTGGCCTCTTTGGGGAGACTTCCAGCATGACCTGCACAGCTCAAACTGTGCACAGCTATGGCACACACAGTCTCCAGCATCAGCCTCGCACGTGTTACCCATAGTGATGTCTGCAGGGTCTCATCTCTATGTTGAAAATGGTTGGGAATATTGGAGGAGAAATGAGTGGTGATCTTTACTGTGTGGAAAAAATTACACAGGCATCTGTGCTGAGCTACTTCAGCCACTGAATAAACTAGAGGTTCCCACTGACAGTGAAGAAGATGCTGTGGGTATCAAGAAGCCACTATCTTAGGATTCCAAATATTATATTGCCAGCAAATTCCAGGTTGACCTTTACTGTGAGACTGCATGTGAGTTATGCATTTTGCTATCTGGAAGGAAGGTGAAGATGCATTGGTGTCAGACTTGATGTCCTATTATTGATTGTGTGCTTTGTCCTTCACGGTAGCAGTAAGGCAGATGGTTACAAACTGTAACCTAATGAGAATTTGTCAGATTTCAGCAGCACTATCACCCTGTCTCTGGCAAAAGCAGCAGTTTCACAGCACTGGAATGACCAGCACTGTGAGGCACCTTGAACTAATATCAGTGCTACACACCCTGCAGGTTCAGAGCTCTTGTAAGTAAGCTGGGAGAGACGCATGGGTGAGGGGATGAGAAACATAGGAAATAGCACTGCCCTGCCCCAGAGCTAGAAATGGTGCAAGGCATAAATGTTTCCTGCTGACAGAAATGTTTGGGTCTGTTTTGTCCCTGTTATGTACATACTTATAAAATCATAGAATCATTGGTTGGATAAGACCCTTAAGATCATCAAGCCAACTGTTAACATTACACTGCCAAGTCCTGCACTAGAACATGTCCCTAAGTGTCATTTGTTTGGTTTTTAAATCAAACACATATGCAAAAGGACCTATGGAACAGCTTCTACATCGGCTGCTCTTCTTCACTCATAGTTTTCCTGCAGCATAATCAGAGGATTTCAGATGTCTTGACTGGTCAGGAGTAATCTTTCTCTACAGAACACATTTTTACCCAGGGAGAGACTCTGCCATGTGCCCCTATCTTGGATTAATCTTCTTCTTCCAACGTCATACTGGTTCTTAAAATCTGTGTGCCGTGGTGAGGATAGGAAGTGGAGAAGAACCAGCCTACTTACTTAGGTCAAACGTCATACGAGTGGAAGAGAACAAACTAGGCTGACAGTGACACCAGCAGAGCCTCTTCATGTGAGAAACATGTTCAGGTGCCAATCCAGAATCATCTGCTTGAGCACCTGTAACATCTCACACCATCCATGCCACCCCAGTAAGTGTCTCTTTGTCAGCAACCTTCTAGAGATCTCACACATCCAGCACCTCTGTGTAGGTACAGATATTCATTATCAGATCAGGCAGTAAAAATGGTATGATTTACAAGTCTCAGGCCTTGCTTGGTCTTCATCACATGTCTTTTCAATGTGGGCAAAATCAGTAAAAATATTTAATTCTGATTTTATGTTGGCATGAATAAGCATGCTAATTCTGCTATTATGGGTTGTTAATATTCCTTGTTTTTTTCCTTCTATATAAAGCACTCATACCCTGCTGTGCAGAACAGGGTCTATAATAAATTATACCAGTATGGGCAGTTATGGTCAACTTATTAAGAATTAATTTATGTCGTCCTACATATCACCTCAGTTTTCAACACCAACTCATTCTAAATGACAAAAACCAACACAATGTTTAAAATAAAGATTGTAAAAACAAATATTATAAATTTTTGTTATTATTGTGTTCCCTGTAAATTTCCAGATAAGTATAATTAAATATAAGTTTCCAAAAGCTCATGAAAGGAAGAAATAGTTTAAAAATTGATTCATAAAGGAAGTTTTAATTAGAATTATGAAGGACAATGAAAGCAATGAACTTTGTCAGTAGGAATATGGCTCTTTCATAAGTAGATCTTTGAAGAAGGTGGTCATTAGCATATTTCTATATTTTGCCTGGGAGCACTTCAGCCAGACTTATTCAAGTTTCATTAATATTTTAAAATTTGTGGCAAAAATGTAACTTTAATTATGGGGTTGGATTATTTGAAAATTAAAATACTGCCTTCAGCTGTACTAAAAGAGCACTCAAAAGAGACCTTGTGAGAATCTTATTTCTCCTTAAATCCCACAAGATGGAATCAATTTCTATTTTAATTAATAGCTTATTTGCCAGTCATTTACAATTCAGTGCGTAGCCTTGACTGTTAGCACCTCTAAATACTCATTCCTCGTGCTGGCTAAATTATTTTCCAGCATCAGGAAAAGGTCCCTGCTGCAGTGGTTTTTTGAGGCAATGATGGCCTTGGGGATTGATCCATGTGGCACATTTGGTTGCAACAAGGAGATACAGATATGCACGTGGAAGACTAAAACCATTGCAAGGATACCATAATCTGGATGGGCTGTCACCCTCAGCAGAAGCAGCAGGTTTCAGCTCTGTGCCTCCAGTGCAGGTGATGCAGGAAGAACCATTCTTGCCTCATTTGTTCTTTAAACTAAACAGTGTCAAATGTTAATTGAAGGAAATCAGCCAGTTCTGTCTACTTCCTTCTGTCCCAGTCCCACCTTTCCCCCTTCCTCCACACGTCTGCTGTGCCCTTCCACCTACAAGCAACCGGACTCTGTACTCTCTCACAGCAAGACCCAGCCCTTTGTTTTATGCCTCTTTAACTTTTTTACTGTCTTTACTTACCTGCCTCATATTGGGAAATCTGACTACTCCTCAGGAGCAATGTCTTTGCAATTCCTTAACTTCCTACCTCACCACTCAGAATAATGGCGCATGGTTCCAAATAGATATGGCATTTATTTACCACCTTTTTTGCCTGTATAGCAAGTCTGTGCACTAAAAAATCCTACATTCAGCAACAGTGTGGGCCTGGGTATACAGGTGGCTGAAAAATATAAAGGGATGTTTATTAGAGAACTGCTTTTTCCTAGGAATCTCCCATTTCATCAGTCTTCCATATTCTGATGTTCTGCATCCCATAATCCAAACTTCCTCTTTCCTCAAACCCACTGTTAAAACAGAGCACCACAGGCAAGGACTGGGGAAAATGCTGCATCCACAGCTGCTGCAGTGGAAGGCAAATCCACACAGCTACTGCTTCAGCTACAGCAACAAGAGGGTATGTGAGGATTTGAGTTGCTGCTTTGAAGGAATAGCACCTTTAAAGGAGCGCAGGATATACACATCAAAATACTGACCTGTTTATGTTATAAAACATAATTAGTTGCTTACAGAATGTGGGGCCCCAGCAGAGGAAGTTGAAGCAAGCAGTATAGTATAAGCTTTGCAAAGAAGCTTTCAGGTTTGCAAAGTCTACTGGCGCTTTCCAAAACAGCGTCGCCAACGTCAGCCAGGTAGGTGCCACTGCAAACACCACCAGGGTAAATACTGAAAGGTCAGCTCCCCTTTTGTGCCAGTTGTGTGTGCCTGTTCTTCAGCCTTTTTGCTCTAAACAGACCGATATCTGTATGTGTGCAAATATTAAAACATACATTCTTACACTGGTGCCAGAGTCTGTTTTTCTTAAAGAAGCAGTATTCATATGTGCAAACAAGACAGTTACAGAGGGTATGGACTGCAATATTTACACACCACAGTCCCTTCTTGCCTTGAAAAAAGGGGAAAAGGGGCAGGTCTTTCCTGATGAGGAGAGCTTTGGGATCTTGGCATCTTTGCAGTAGTACCTGACCAATCTGAGGAAAAACGTTGTGAGCCATATGGTCTTTTGCAACTGATCCTTCAAAGGATGCTATAAAATTCAGTGCAGCCAAGTGGAAACACCATAACAACATTTACTTGAAGATCATTTCCTTTGGGAAAGAAATTTCATGCGGCTTTATTTTAATTAGTTTGTACTGTTTGAGAGAGGAGGTGTGAAATGTTCAAACTGCGGTAGCACTCATGGTCTGGGTCTTGCAGGAGACAGGGATTTGAAAGGCTTCCTCACATCATCCTTTTGGCACACATCAAAGAGGATGCTGGGGTGTCTGTGGCTGTCACAGTATGATTGTGCTATGGAGATGTGTACCTGGTAATGTCACAGAGCAGGACATTTGGGCTACTTGGGAAAGATATCACAGTCTGCTGCTGTTATCACCAGATCTGCAACTTCCCCACATGTGAGTGCGTGGCTAAAATGGGGAAAGTTTATTTCTTCATTTCCTCTGTGCAAATCATGTTGACACAGTAATGGAGGAAAAAAGGAGCTATCCCTCACATATTGTTAATAGTCTGTATGTCCTTTGCAGTTAACAAATCAAAATACTGCTGTGTTTGTGTCCTATTGCTTGTCAGTCTCATAATAGAATAGCACAAAATTTATGGTCTCTGGTCTGTTATTAGGAGAGTGACATTTTAATACTTGGGGGTTTGTAATATATTCTGGAAGAGGTGTACAGCAGTTTGGTCTGGGTTTATGCTTTTTAAAGTCTCATCATAACACTGTGAAAAATAGTAAAAATGGTAAAATACTGCCACTTATGTGCAAAGTAGTCAGGGTGCATATTAAGGTTTTCTTAAAAGGTGCTTATGCCTGGGGTAAATACTTCTCAGAAAATTCTCAGAAGTTGAAAGTTTTTTTGGAAGATTGCGAAAACTGATCCTTGTGGTTTTGGTGAAAACTTGTGGATGACATTTTTTATGTATTGTGGCCTTTTTCTCCTAAATATTTCATATCACATGAATTTGCAATGGAATTACTATGTATGAATGATAGCATATCACATACTCAGAATAATACTATCGTAATAAAAAGCCACACAGCATTAATGTGGGGACCCACCTGCCTCTGGGCAGATTTTAACTCTAAGTGTTTTCTCACCTCAGCCAGGTTTCCCTTCACAATCACTTCCTGACATCAGGACCACCCACTCATTGACATATGATAAGGTTTTGAAAAATGACCTGTCAGCAAGACTCAACATCTATACTTAACAAATCATGATAAAATTAACTGAAATTTCTAAGGTTCCCAAAATACACTTTAGAATATAAGCTATATAATGCATTATTTCCAGATGTATAATAAATATCACGCTTCTTTAAAAAATGCTGAGAAAACAGTTTCTTCCAACATTTAAGACAGTTTAAGGTACAGAGGCACATAAAGTAAACAGCACTAAGTGCAGAAAGATGTTTTGGAATTGGTAATGTCTATAGGGATTTCTGTAAGGAAACTAAAGGCCTAAGTCCTCTTAATTATAAAGCTTGTAATAAGTAGGTTAAATTATAATGTATATATTTTCTTGTGTAGAAGAGCTATTTAAAATATCATAGTGAAAATATTTGTATTATATTTCACAGTTCCCACAGCCAACTGCTTATTCAACATTCATAACCTTCCCGGCTGCTGCTCTCAGTACAGTGCCTTTGTCAGTTCATAGAGGTACCTCTATGCCTGCACCCAGCCTTTTCTTCTGCATGAGATGCTACTCCCAAATCTCTTTGATTCCTTCTTGGACTGTAGATATTGTTCAAATCATGCTTTGGAGCTCTGGTGGTTCAACATTTTCCCTAACAGTATGTTTAGTAACACAAGCCAAGGCAAGCTGCACACTGCCTCCTGCAACTGCATCTCCTAGGACAGTGCAAAGTATCAAGTTGTCCTGGAGAACCTTCAGGAAGACCAGCTGCCAGTTCAGATCTTGTGGACAACCATCTCTCCTTGATAGAGCCTAAAATATGTCTAACCAGGACTGATGCATTCTGAAGCCTTTCCAGAGGGGTGGTATAAATAACTCATAAACAGTTACATACCATCTACTGAATACAAAGAATCCACTAAGTTTTACTGGAATGTATTGATTGTTTCGTGTGTGCAGCATTCAATATAATACCCTATATTTTGTGCACTTACAACCATCTTTGTTCACATTCCATATTTTTCTCCAGTTAGCCCTTTTAAAATATTTCCCACTAATTGCTCACCACAATATTATTCCAGCCGGTTCTTGCCCACTAGAATGAATTTTCTCAGTCTTTTTCATTCCACAGTTTGTTTTACAAGCCTGAACTCTTCCCTGTCACCTTTCTTATGCTCACTGTCTTTTTCTTTTCGTTCTTGGAACAGAGCAGGCATCTGTTTCTTTGTCTCTCTTCCTTCAACTTCTCAACAATTGTTATCCCTTTCCTCGACTTTATTTTTTCATCTTCTCTCCATCTGTCTATTCCTCATACTCCACCAGGCTGACAGGGCAGGTCAGGCTACACCATTGGATGAGACCCAGGAAATCCTGTCTTCCCCTTCTATAAATGCCAAATATAGCAACAACAGAAGACAGCTGGGTCCTGTTACACAGAACAGATTTTCAGAAAAAGATTGATTATTAAAAGGCAAGGGCCTGTATTTTCTTCTTTTCAATGTCTGCTCTTATCTTTACCCTTCAAGTAGCAATGCAGTACAATATCAATTTAATATCACTGCTACAAAATAGTTAATAGAGCAGAAATGGAAACTGCATAGCATGTAGGGAGGGTATGGAGATGAACCAACAACTGGGGTGAAATGGCTCTCCTTGGATGAACTAGGTTCATTATAATCTAATTGTTAGACTAACACACATCCCAAATTACCTGCCTTGAAGGTACAACCACATTTCACTGAACACCTGCTCTATATTTTATTGATTATAATTTTAAGAGTGAAGTGAGAGAATTTTACACCCATCATTAACAAAGGTATGCATGACTAGAGCCACTCAACCTCCAACTAAACATAAATAAAGAGCATAAGATGAAGTTAATAATGGGGAGAATTCAGGGAAGATTCCATTGTAACTTGTGGGATCAGTTGATGGGCTGAACCTGTCTTCTCCCCCATTGGGATGTCTATTGGGTAAGAACCATATTCTATGCTTGCTAAATTATTACCTTCAGCTAACTTTTATTGGTGATTAGAGCATGTTTTTGTACTGATTTGAATATATTTTTGCAGTCAGATACTATCACCTTCTGAAACCTTTTCAAATGTTCAAATTTTCAAACCTTTACCAGGCACACTTTTCTGTTAAGAGTGTGTTTATAAATAAAGTGCGTTTTTCCACACAAGGTGTGTTCATGGCAGTCACCGGCAGTGGGTGACATCCTCAACTAAGAGTAGAGACCATGGAGGGGTTCCTCTTATGCTGTGACCCTGAACATATTGGTCAAACCACCCCCTGATCCATCACCAGAGCTTGCCCGTAACGGGACACAGACAGACTGGTCAGCCACAAGGGTCTCAGCTTTCCTGGGGTACTCACAGACCAAACAAACAAAAAGAATTTTAGGAAAGACCTCCCCTTCATGTGACAGTCCCATTTCTTCAGTCTCTCACTTTGCTACAGAATATAATATGGATCCTAACTTCTGTGTCCTTGATTGATTGATTGATTGTTTGGTTAACAGATTAATTTATGGTTATTAAACATATTATGGAATATCAGTGAGTGAAGAACTACAGCAAGCATTTAACTTCTCTGTAAGGAACTGAAAAATGTAGTCTACCTTGGTTTTTTCACTTGATTTCTCTTCATTGTCTGAAAGTATCATCAGTGATCATACACAGGGAGTAAAAAAGTGACTCTTGTCACTTATATGCTTGTTACAATATTTCTACTGTTTTGAGTTCCAAGTATGACATTTAATTGTAACCATTTCAAATCTGATTTGTCTATGAAGAAAATCCCTAGATGTCTTACCAAGCTCTGAAAACATGACTGATAAAAAAGAAATTCTTTGGTAAGCATTTCAATCCACTAAAAGAAACGTTGATGTGGTAAATTGATGAGCTGATGAAAAAGAAGTTGATGAAAACAACCCATAATGAATTAAATTACATTATTTGTAAGCAAAGATCTCCTGGTGAGGAAAGTGATTTTAATGAACCTCATTTTTTTCTCCATTCAAAGAAAATCTGTAATAATATTTTGTTAGTGAAATAATCCTCCTTACTTATTATCCTACCTCTCTGCAGATCTAGTTTCAGACAGATACTTGATTTTTGGGAATTAATTGTACTTATCAGAAAACTATTAATAGAATCTGGACTTATGATTTGCCAGTTTTTAAGTGATTTAATGGAGAACTCTGATTTACATCATCATCTTTTCATACCTACAACAAAAAATATTTTACTCCATGTCAGGGCTTTACTATAGTTGGTAATTCTTAGTAGTTGAAAATAAGTGAAACACTCTTGTCTCTGTCTGTCTCTTTTCCTTCCTGGACTGCTGAATACCACACCTCATTTGTATTTATTAGTTAGTGCTACTTCTCTGTCTTTTTATTCTGGCTTTTGGCCTTCTTTTATATGCCTTTTTAATTAAATCTCATTCTGTCCTTTCATCACTTATTAATGTTTTCACTGGCAAGCATGGTTTTCACTCTCCTCACACAGCAGAGTCAATTTATTTCAATAACCTTATTTAGACCTAGTTATCAGCAATAACACAAATAATCCATTTGTTAATTATGTGAATTGAAGTGACAATTTCAGAACACATATTCCTAACACAAGGTCAAATGGTCATACCTGGAATGTGGCTTCTGCTTCATTAGCAAATGTGCTGACTATTAATGCGACAGCTTCTGATAGCAATTATTTACAACTTCTTACTAGGAACCCTTGAGATAGGTAGCTAAATAAGGATGGTTTTCCTACATGTCCATTGTGAAGGAGACTTTGAACATCAAAGTTAACCTCCTCATTTTGGCCAGCCCTCTAAAGCAGCCTACACTGAGTGCACAGGAGCTCAGACTCCTAGTTTAGGTGCCTGAAGTCAGTCAGTGCAAATAACTTCTTCTCAACGTCTCTGCAAATCTTCAGATCTCATTTAACAAAGTATTGACCAAGACACTTTAACCATATCTCTTCTTTTAGCCGTGTTCTCATGGAGTAGTTTTCTGGTGATACTTCCAAACTTCTGTTATCTGTAAACCTCAATCCACGTTTTGTACTGAGTTACATTTCTTGTAAATTTGCCTTCATTGAGTAATGGTTTGAAGAAAAGGCTCTCATTTTTTGTTCTTTGTCTTTGTATCTCATCTTCTTTACCTTGCCAGTGGACTAATTCCTAGAACTTTCACTCCTACCCTTATAAATAACAGTAGATTTTAATATCTACAATTTCCTTCAGAAAATATTTAACAAATAAAATGTGAAAGCAACTCATTTTGTATACTTCCTTTGGTTTTCTGATACCTACTGTATGCAGTGAGCACTTTAAGCAACATAATTTCCTCTTTTTTCATAGCTTACTTCTAGTTCTTCATTATGCCATGATGAAGAGGAGTACAAGTAAAAGATTACTTGGCTTCAGTCATGTGGTCTAGTAAAGGTTACAGGAAGTCTTAGTGGGCTATCATCTGTCACATGGCTACTGATAAGCTATGATTCCAATGGCTGCCAGGATCACTGTGGCTTGCTGGGTAACATCAGTCTGAAAGGAAAGAGAACACCCAAGATCATTTTCAAGTAAGAATCTCTTGCTTTCAGAGAGGCTGCAACACAAGCCCGAGGGGCTCTGTGTAGGAGGCATGGACACACTTCTGCCAAACAAACATTGAGCTCAAGTACCACCAGCAGCTTTACAGCTGTAATGCAAACCAAAAACAGTCAGTAAAGTAAAAAAGTTGCTCACACCAGTGAAAAGTTGCTGAGTAGTAAGTGGATGGTTATACAAAAGGAAATGATTTGGAAAACAAACTATTTCAGTGCTTGCACGAAGGGAAAGGTGAACTTTTTCAGAGAGGTTATTGGAGCTTTGAACTACCCTTTCCATCTGACTCAATGCTGTGTTTCAAGCTTCTCTTCTTCTGTAGCTTACTGGCTCTGGACTAATTATAGGTTAATACATTAAGGAGCAGTTACACAGAATTGCCTTCTGTGTGCTGGATGCTACACACCAGCCTTTGGCTGCTATCCCCACCACAACATCAGGCTGCTTGTGTAAGTGGTAAAATAGACACACAGGACACTGAGGACAAACAGGCATCACCACAGCAGCCACAGACCCACAGTGGCACTACCACAAAACTAGCATTCATAAAATAAGGAACTATATACAAAAAGCTGCCTACGCTGAAAAAAAAGACTTTTCAGATGAAGTTGTTAAATATAAGAGCACATTTTCGCCCTGGTTCCACAGGAGTTAGCAGTGATATCTCTGCAGCTAAAATACTGTGATGACATTACATTTTATAGCCTACAGCATCAGAGGACAGCCTCATTGATATCCACTCAAAAACATATGTAGAAAATGGAATATTGAGAAGACAAGTTATATTTAATTGCTGTAACTGAGAAAAACAAAGTTTCCCAGCGAAGCAGCTGCACTTTACTTATTGATTCTGCAGTGCTCCCACTTTCCCAGAGGCTCCTATGCATAAGTCTGAACATGCTTGGTCATGTATCAGTTACAATTACATGAACACAGGGTCCTCCAAGTCCCTGGGCTGTGTATAATGTCACACATGCTTTAGCATCACATTGTCTCTTATCTTGAGGCACTGTCTCTGGGGCAGGATTACGGGTAGGTGACTGACCCATCCAGGCAGCTCTGCACTGGGATGTGCTACTGTGGATGAGAGAAGAATTGGAGATACAGTATCCAATGTAGAATGAATGCCATAGAAGATAAACATGAGAAGAAAATCAGACAGGTGTTTCTCACACAGAAAATCAGTGCTTTTCATTATTTTTTCCATTATCACAGCATCATGTGGTTTTCAAGACGGTAATATAAGACACATTTTTAAACATAGCCATTAATTTTTCAGTATAACTTTTTCTCATGCCCAAAACATGTTGTATAGTCATCATGTAAGCAAATAAGATTTCTTACTGCCTTTTCTCTCTCTAATATCTATATCTATATCTATATCTATATCTATATCTATATCTATATCTATATCTATATCTATATCTAATCTATATCTATCTATATCTCCATGTAGAGGGCTCCTAATATAGGAATAGAGCAATAAGCCTTTGATAAAGAGCCTGCTAACCTGATAAAGGCTTTGATCCTTATTTCTAGTCTTCTATTGCTTTAATTTGTGGTTACAAAAATTATCTCTTGCTGAGAACATTTTTCTGTATTATTTTGGGTTTTTTGGTTACTGAGTCTGTAAAGATACAAGATATTTAGCCTGAGCTTTAAGAGTTGTTGTGTGGGTATGATGGGAATATGGAGTCAAGTAAATAGTGAAGTAATAGTGAAGTACAAATAAATATACAGAGGCTGCATTTTATTTGTGTACATCAACATCTGTAACTGAGAAAACAAAAAGTACAGTGTTAAACTTCTGTATTTTTCAAGGGGAAAATGCATTGACCCAAAATAGTATTTCTATTTATTAATTTCTTAATAAAACTGCAAATGCAAATACAGAATTATATTAGTTTTGAAAGGACTTTAAATGTTCCTTTAGCAGAACTATCAAGCAATAGATTTATTCCTTAACCAAATTTCCTCACTTGCTGATACAGCTAGGATTTTTTAAGCTTAGTTCAAACTAGTTACTTTTTAATATTTTCTTGCTTTGATAAAGACATCTCTCTCTCTGATTTATTTTTTTTTTCTCAACCTGTACAGTGTTCACTCAAGTTTCTTTATAATCAGAAGGAAATGGCACACTCCACCCTGGATAATCATCATCATCATCATCATTGTCATCATTGTCATCATCATCAAAAAAAAAAAAAACCAAGAAAAAAATTTAACGCCTCCAGACAAGGGTTGTTATGGGCTCAAAAGGAGAGTTGACAAATTCACAGAGGAAAATAATATCAAGAGATCAAACATAAACACATGTCTCATGCCTGAGGAACCCCATGAGACACAGATGGCCAAAACCTGGGAAATTATATGGAGAAGTATATACAGGTGCCTTGCTCTTTTGCTCCTCCTGAAGCACCCATGCTGGCTATTTAAAGAGAGGCAGTAATGAAGTAGATCTATCTCTCTGTTCTTTATGTTCTGCATAGTATGCAATAAAGGTTAGACACCTAAGATGTAGGAGACAAAAAACAGAGAAAGTAATTGTATCATAAAATCATAATGTAATGCTAATTTCTGAAAAGCACTCCAGGAATCATACGACAAGGCAATGAGCCATATGGCACTCACTGTTTGAGATCAAAACCCACTCCCTGAAATGCTAAAAGCTAGTCATGTAGATTATTTGCTGTTGGCTCTTGATGGTGATTTGGCATTTGACCAATGAGTAATTCACAGATCAGGAGGGAGGTTTGCTTCCTGATTAAATGGATAACAAACATTTTAAACAGATGCTCAACATGAATGCAAACCAATAATAATGTACTTCCACTGTGAACTTTTGAAATTTATGGATAATTTCACAGATACTGCATAGCAGCCAAAATGCTTGCTGGCAATAACTGATTAGATAACACAGATAAAGAGAAACAGCCATTCTAGTTTTCTGTGTAAGGGTGTACATATGTCCCTTTCATTGTCAGGGCCCTCATTAGGTCCTTCCCTCTCTGGAGTGGCCTGATAATGTGTAGCAAAACCCATTGGTATAAATTTAGCACCTGAGCTACTTTCACTATTTTACCTGAGAAAAGACACTAGTTTTACAGGAGATGTTTCCAACTTGTCCTTCACAGAGTACCATGTACTATCTGCAAGAGTTCTGAAAGAAATCCTGCCTGAATGGAGATAGTTAATATATCTCTTACAGCAACAGCATTTTAGGACTTGTCTTGCCTTGGGCAAGGTTGTCCCTGAGACTTTGAATTCTCTACTACAAACTCATGAGCCACACCAAACTGCATAATCTATGAATACTTTCCTTGTTTTTTCTTTGTTGTTCCATATTAAATCTCAGAATTTTTCACATAATTGATCTTTCTCTCCTATATAATTGGACCTGACCACATAATTTCTAAAATTCAAGAAGACCTTACTAAGCAAAAATGGGAATGATGCAGATTACATGGGTTACTATAAGCATTGTTACAGAAATGAAGATATATAGGTAATTTGGCAATTCAGTGATATGTTAATGTTGAAAAAAAATTCATGGTCAGAGATAGTGGAAGGGACAATTTCAAGTAATCAGAGCTGCTGATTACATCCACTCAAATAGAACATCTTAAAAAATGTTCTCCAAAACTAGAAATAGAAAATTATTTTTATATGAAAGACTAAGGTCTGAAAAGACAACCACTTACAGTAATCAATATTTTAGAACAAAATTGTGTATAAATTATTTCACAAGGAAAGCACATAGGAACATCTTAATTTTTTTTAATTGATACATTTAAAAATAAGGAGAAGGATATGTTTACAGGCATAGTTTGGCATCACTGACAAAAGCCAAATATGTAGGACAGGAAAACAGTCAGTTAAAGAATATGCAAATAAAGGTAATATTGTTTCCTTCTAGCAGAGTCAAATTAATTCACAAGGTGTACTAAACCTAAAATATTGTCTGAATCAGACATTAAAAAGAAATTTGGAAGATGCTGGACTCCTACTTATTCTATTAAATTTAAAACTATTTTAAAGTTTTAGGAAGGAATAAGGAATAAAGATTTTAAAAAGCACAGGAAGAGCATTAATGCAGAACTACTGAAGTTCCAAAAAGGACATTTAACCAAGATTGACTGCAATTTTTAAAAATGGGACATATATCAAGAAAAAGTTCCCATTGGGGAAAAAAATCAAAATAAAATAGATAGCAATATAGTTATTACACAGACACCAAGGAGACAATTTTAGATTAAAAAAAAACTGGGAATGTTGTGATGAATTATTAGTGAACTCAACCAAGAAAATTCAGAAAGCATTCCAGACAATTTATAGGAATGCAAAAGGAATAACAGTTTTGTGGACAAGTCCATGATATGACAATAACTCAAGCCAGTGTGCCCTTCTGGCCAAGAAGGCCAATGATGTCCTGGGCTGCATTAGGAGGAGTGTTGCCAGCAGGTGGAGGAAGGTGATCCTGCCCCTGTACTTGGCCCTGGTGCAGCCACACCTGGAGTGATGGGTCCAGTTCTGGACCCCTGATACAAGACAAACACAGACATACTGGAGAGAATCCAGTGAAGAGTCATTAAGACCATTAAGGGACTGGAGCATCTTTCCTATGAGAAAATGCAGAGAGAGTTGGGACAGTTGAGCCTGGAGAAGAAAAGTCTCCAGGAGGACCTTTTTAATGTCTATAAATACCTGAAATGAGGGGGCAAAGAGGACAGATCCAGGCTCCTTTCGGTGGTGCCCATGACCAAAGGAAACGGACACAAATTGAACACAGGAGGTTCCCTCTGAACTAGAGGGGAAATCTTTTCACTGTGAGTATGACTGAACACTGGCACAAGCTGTCGAGGGAGGTTGTGGAGCTTTCCTTCTCAGAGATATGCAAAAGCCTTCTGGACATGGTCCTGGGACGCTGTCTCTACGTGGCTCTGCTTGCAGCAGGGGGTTTGTATCAGGTTCCTTCTGTCCTGAGATGTTTTGGGATATTGAGTAATGAAAGGTGTTGGAATCATGAACAAGTAGGAGGTATTCACCAAACAGGAAATATTGTCCACCTGAACACTTGGACAACGAGACTTCTGGTATCAAGAAGGGAACCTTTGATAAAAAGATCTTCAAAATGGTGGGATACACTTGGAAGACACTTAGATTTAGTTCACAGCTGAAGGAAGGAAGATCAGATGAATGGAGGTACTTAATAGTGAGAGACAGCTGAGGAATATTTGTCCTAAAATTAATAACAAGAGCAATGCATTTACTGAGATTATTATATTTTACACAGCCAGAAAAAAAACGGAGCCAAAAATTAACAACAAAAACTTGAAATAGTTACATAACAATAAGCTCTAGCAATAAATATTACACTCAAAATAATCACACATCAGGTGAAACTAGATAAAATAGAAAGAACATAAACCTGTGTGGCATACTTACCTAAATGCCTTATCCCATGTAATGTAGAGGACTTCTCATTTGCAATTTCTTTTGACTTTCAGCTCTGCTGTCGCTCAGGTTGCCCTGGCTACTATTTTACAGAGCTTCTCTGACAGTAATTTTCCCTTGCTCTGGTTCAGTTGCACCCACAATTTTACACCTGCAGATTTCATAACTATTGTTAGTGCAGGCTGCAATGGGAAGGCACCCTGCAAATGCACCTCAACATCTTCCAAGCACCAAATGGACTCTCCTGGCTCTCAGGAGAGTCTGTCCAAACACAACCATCATGAATGCTGCCAATGACTCACGCCCATGTGAGACTCTGCTGGACTGAGAAGTGAAGGAAACTGGTGAGAAGTCCCACAGATCTTGTGTTTGTCTGTGAAGGCTGTGAGGATCTTGTAGGCAAGCAAAAGATTGAAGGAGAATCGTGAAGCCTGAAAGGCACATATTAAGATTAATCATATGGCAGAGAGGTCAGTGAAGAGACTCTGCCTAGAAAACCAAGAAATACTGAGATAAATTGAGGATTTTTGAAAGTTAAACTAAGCTGTATCTTTAAAGAAAACAAAAAAAAAAAAAGTTAAAACAGAAAATGGATTTCCTAGATCTTTGTCTGTGTGGGAAAAGAGGCCAAGGAATAAAGAATCACTATGCCATGCTGTGATGACTAGGTACAGTTTGAAGATAATCAAAATATAGTCTCAGACTAGATTAATATTTTGCTTTCCTTCTCAGTAAGAATAATTATACTGAGCATAAGGGCAAAGACAGGATGGAAAATGCAAAATGAGAGCATGGAAACAAATAGGACTTCGACCAAAATATAGTCAAACTTTAAGACAGCCTGCTGTGTTGCAGTGTGCTTTATGAGAAACCAGTATTGGAGCTGGATAAGGAAGAGATTAGAACAAAAGTTGAACGACCTTGAGGACCCAAGTATTACAGATGGGAAGGAATTCAAGACTGCAAAATATAGGGTCATGCACTTAGAAACTAATAACAGGAATCTCTGTTATAAATTTGGGAGCTAATCATTGACAATGACAGAAGAGGAGGAAAATTTGTGTATGCTGATACATCACAGGAAATCTGCATGATGTGATGTGTCTGTGAAAAAGGCAAGGAAGGATATATCCACACAGAAGGAGTGAAACAATAGTGCCTTTCTATGAATCATTGGTAGGGCTCCATGTATAACAGTAGTCATCCATGTCTAGGGAAGCAGGATTCAGAATGGGACAAAGGCACAGAAGGTCTGTTAGGAAGATCACAAGAATAAAGTCCCTTTGTATAATAAGTGACAGCAACTGTATTTTTTTAATAAATCAAAGGCTGAGATAGTCTGTCTAAAAATGTCTTTAGGGTGTTTTTTCATTCAACATCAGGAAGATAATACAGCTGTTTAAACTAAAGGACAGAGGTGAAACAAGAAAAAGTCGTAAATTAACTAGGGCAATACTGAGGCTGCAAATTAAAAGAATGTTTTTAACCACAAACATGAGACAATATAGTAGATTTTTAGTAAAAGTTCTTGGGGCAAAGCTTAAATATTTTTAGTCAGACTTTCTGCAATTTAGGAAAGGAATGATATGAACTTGCATTATTCTGGGCTTTTGTAGTCCATCATCTTGGAAGTTCTTTCAGACTCTTTTAGGTAAGATCCAAGTTATCTAAACAAAGGGTAAAACTATTGTTCACCCTCACTGCCTTCTGTGAGAGATCACAGCTAATCATGGTACCAGTGAAGTTCTGTCACAACAGATCTGTGTGTACAAATATTTTGCAAATTGTGCTGATCAGTTATTTCTCCATAAGCTATTGTGGGGATGAGGACAGCAGCACAATTTGAAGAGAAAGGTTAAACGTACCAAATGCCTCAAGCTGTAGCTATGGATAATACCTGGTTATCTTTCCTCCAAAGCAGAGAGCTTTCTCTAACCTTTTAGAAAAGTATATGTGGACAGTGTTGAACTATGGCCTGTAAAGGAAATGTATTAGCCACAGAAGTAGTTCCATTAGCAAGTTGCTCAGATTTCAACTGCCATAGCTTTTTCTTCAATCCAAAGTTGTTGTAACTAATTCTTCTATCTGTGTGTCTGTGTATCTATCAAAAGGATATTCTACTGTTCTGGTTACCACATGCCCAAGACTTTGGTAAATGATGAGTGGCATCCTAAAGAAATTGTTCCTGACTGTGGATAGACAATAGCAGAAAGGTTATGGAGGATGAGGAATTTACACAATAACATGCGTGCACATGCAACATGCTTAAACATACACACACCCCAGACAGCACATATATCACCTTCCTGAACAGTTGCTCCCAAGACAGTAATGAGTCATATAGCTCATAGAACCAAGAAGAAAACATGGAAAAAAAAAAATGAAACCACACAGACCCAATTAAAAAAATGTGTCTACTTCTTTCTTTTAACCCTAACAGAAAATAGACGTCCTCATGTATTTTCCTTATGGGAACCTTCCAATTTGAAAGATTATACAACCACATGATTCTTTGATCTATACATACCTTTAATTTATCTAAAATCTGTATACTATTTCAAAGTATTTGATTTTTATTTGCATAAAAAGATATCTTTTGTGCTTTTCATACTGGAAAAATACAAAACCCAGCCCATTCCCTTGGTAGATCTGACTCCTGTGTCAGTCTTTGTCCCAGCTGCCAGAATTGTGGTGGGGAAAGGATAATAAACTTTCACTCAGGCTGGGCTGATTAAAGGCATCTTATCTAAATGAGTGCAATTGCAACTTCATTTTAAACTTTCTCCTAATCCCACATCTGAAAGCTGTTGTATTTGGTTTGGTTATACAGACTTTTATGGCAAATATTAACATTCGAAAAGCTGGCTTGTCAGAGAATTTAGGCATTTTCCTAATTTTAGGAAGTGACTTCAGTGGGACATCTCTGGTTAGGCCTGTGTGTAAGTATCAGTAATCAGAGCCAAGGTGTTTGTGTGTTCTTGCCTCTTTTCTATGTCTGCCCAAACCTGTCCCACTGAGCTCAACGACAGATCCCTTATCTTTTATAAATTCCTTTGGGTCACCTTATTCCTCCAAGTCTGTCACAAGTTCTTTTTGATTTTTAAGATAAGTTGTTGGCAAAGACATTCTTCCTGAAGAGGTGTCCCTGGACCAACCAGCAATGTGCCTTTCCAAAATGATGGCTGATTTTAAAAAATAAGCTATAAAATATATCTGTATGCTTACAGAATCATGTAATATTTCCAGCTGGAAGGGAATCATTATGAAACACATTTTAATATACTTGAAATATGATATCAACTATTTAATATAAATAAATAATATAATATAATAAAATTATCAGGAACCTGGTAACCAAGTGAGAATGAAGAGCTGCAAGTAGCGATCAGGTCTCCCAGGTCACATCTCAATGAATAGATTTTTAAGTTAAAAAAATGGATTGGTGTGTAGAGTATTTTCTCAGGATTACAGGTTTTCTGAGAAAAGGGAATAGGAAGCAAAGAGTACCCTCTCTTTTTAACACTTGCCATCTCAAAATGCACTGAGGAGGACAAGGTTGCTCATCCTTTTGTGGTGTCTTTTTCCAAATTTCAGTTACTAACCTACAGCCCAAATAACACCTTTCCAAACTAATTCATTAACTGACATTATTTGCTCTGTACCCAACTTTTTTTGCTCAGTGTTCTTGACCTTTTATTCACCCATCATCATCTGGTTTAGAACTCCACTTTCTCGTTTCTAATTTTGCCTCCTCCGCTTTCTGGTGTTGCTGCATCTGGAAAAAGCTCAGGGAGAGGTTGTGAAGGGTGAGCACCCAGTGCTATATTTCTACTTGGCAGAAGCTACAACTCCTCCTGCCTTGGGCTGTTCTGATGGCAGAAGGCAACGGTGCATGAGGAGCATTTAGCACAGTCTTGACCCTGCTGGCAAGGCGTAAATCAATTAGCTGTTGAGCTATCAGCCTAAGGCTATAGAATGAGGGAGAAGAAAATTATGGCTATCCTGATTTGGATCTTAGGATGTTGTTTTGGTTTGATTTGTTTGCCAGGGAGGTGTGCTTCCTTGTTGTTTGTTTGTTTGCTTGTTTGTTGGTTTGGTTTCGGTTTGGCTTGGTTTGCGTTTTGATTGTTGATATTTTTTTATTTCCCCCACAGGGAAAGCTCTCCTGGGCAGCAATCTATCAATTTTCAGCCCTAGTTAATAGTATCAATGCATCTGATACGTAAATGTTTCCAAATGAGAGGCTAATTCTGCACAGCACCAAATTCCTTCAGCTGATAGCAATTAAGATGGATAGTTCAACACCTCAGAGTTCTTATTTTATGAAAGCATGAGTTATCTCATCTGCACTGATTAATTAAGATCCACAAAGGACAAAGTTCTGAATGGATGCACTTTTCAAAGTACTCCCTAAGCTGAGTAATGACTATTTTCCTGGGTAAACTTTGCCAAGACTGGGAACATAATAAAGAATTTAGGGCTCTAAAAGGCAGCATTTACTCATATGAATTTTGCCATTTTACAGCAAAAATTTCAGACTGCTAGTCACATGAGTAAGAACTGCAGTTCAGCCATCATTAGGAAAGCCATCAATAAATAAATTTTAAAATATAAATACATGGTCACATCCTTAATACTGCAAAGAGCACCATTTTAAAGTGCACTAATAATTTAGCCTGCCAATAGATGTTCTTAATGAAACCCTTCAGACTAGTGTTGGAATAATTTTGCTTGATACAAGTGGAAAAAATTGTGCATAGTAACGTGATGGGGGGAGTCACTTGAGGCAATGTGCTTGCATGAGTGTTTGAAAGGCTCTTCATGTAAAAGACAAATATTCAGTAACAGAAAAAGACAAATATAACTTACAACATTAAAAAAATCAAATAAGGAAAGATATTTAAAAGATTTGCAATTATGATCTTCTTACTGGTTTTACACATTTCTTTTGTGTGAAGAGTGCTCTTTGTTGAAGAACAGAGAGTCTGTATGTGATTAAATTTAAAATGCTTTTGTATTGAATGCCCAGGTATATTGTGAAACATATTCAAATGCAAAACAAAATGTTTATGACTTTCCTCTTGCCCTTAAATTTTAGAATTGTGTTGCCTTTATTCATATGAGGGGAATTTTTCTACTCCACACATGAATTTTGTGCAAGAAACTTTCCAAGACAAGATGTTTTTTTGTTATGTTTAGCATGACCTTATAAACTGGATTGTAAAACAGTTAGAGAGTTGTCTACAGAAAACCATGAAGCCTCTGCTCCTACTAATTTCAGCTTTGCCTGCCAGGCCTCCCATCCTTCAAGACTGCTATTGCTGCAAATTTTCTTCAGTATATAATTGAAAATTACTTCACAAGTTATTTTCTTCACCTGCATAAAGATTTCCTGCTTCTCTTCCTTCTGTGTTCATGCTCTTAGACACAAAGAAAACTGTGACAAAGTGCCATATTTCTGAAAGAAAGAGAAGTCCAATTCCTGCCTCAGCTGTTAAAGAGGATGGGTTTTAAAACTCAGGCAAGGATAGTGAAATGCTGCAAGTCCATGGGTAGATTGCTCCCTCTCCTGACAGCCTTCCATATTGCAGAACAGTTTTTTATCCAACTAAGACTGAGGCCTGTTTAAAACATCTGGTTTACTATTGATTTTTACTTTTGATCACTTCTTATTAAAAAGTCGTAAAGCTTAAAAAATACTTCATAATAAGATCTGATAACTATTACTGCATTTTACTGGGTATAATAAGGAAAAGAGTTTTGCTTAACATACCTACTAAACACATCTGATGATATTTCTCAAGGCCTGCCTACAACTAAGCCTGCCATTTTTTGTGGAGAAAGTTCTGAAGCAGGCACACAAGACTTTTTCCTGCTTCTACAGAAGAGCAGAAGCTTATCTAGTGTCTACAGACAATGGAATATCACTTTACGAGGACGTCTATTACGTGCTCCATTTCATAACCCCAACCAAGCCAAGGTCACATTTGGTTCTCAGAGTTTACTATGCCCTGTTTCTAATCAAATCTAAGGCCTCCCTTTGCCTTACATATGATCTAAAACTAGTCAGAAGCCTCTAGTTCTGCAGAATTTCCAGTCAATAATGCACCAGTAGCAAAAAGGACAAACAGTATTTTCAGTGTAGACAGATTTTATTAAGAATCTTAAAAGATACAATTTCCTTTGCCCTGAAAGCTGAAAAGCTAGGAGCAAAAGCCATCTATAGTCAATTTTTAAGTTAATATCATATGTGAGGGTTTGGTTTATGAGGGGGTTTTTTTGTTTTCTAAAAATTAGAACTGATATTATTATCTGAAATCTTTTACTTGTGATGGAGTAAGGCTAGATTTTTTGGCTAGCTTTTAAAACAATTAAAATAATTGCAGAAGTCACAACATAACCAAAAAATATAAAATATCATAAATCAGACTCATTCATTCATTTTGGCCCTTTAGAACCATGGGGCCTAGAGATGTTCTTTTCTTTATGTATTAACAGCTGACATCTTGAGGCTAATAATTAATTTTCAAGTTTCAGAGCACAAGTGAAAGAAATAAATATTTTTAAAAGACAATAAACCCATGTTTTAGTGTTAGCTGAACATATAGATTTCTGTGCCACTTGCAGACATAAATAGTAGCAAAGAAGGAAAAAGGTGGCCATCTCTCTGGAGAGGGGTTTCAGGCAGAGGACACCCTCAAAGGGAGCATGTGACAAATTGGGCCTGGTGGGTCTGGCTGGAGCCACGAGTCCCATCCTTGTGAGATGGTGGGAACAGCTCTGCTGGGGAAAGGCAGAGGGAAATGGACACATGCCCAAAAGCAATTTCTACTGCCAGAACTTGGTGTTGATAACTGGCTGAGCACTATGCTGACCCCCAAGGCCAGAGGGGAATGTCTGCTAATGTTAATGGAGCAATGTTTTTGTGAGAAATGGATATTTTATATATTTTTCCTTACAGTTAAATACATCCTGAGGGGACCATTTCTCTTCCTATTTCAAGTTTGGTCATCATAATTTCTGTGGCAGTTCAGTTCTCCTCGGTGTGTAAGAATGGTTCACATCTATGTGCAAACCTCTGAGTTTAGGAAATAGGCAGGAATCTGCATTTTAAATATACAACCAAATTATGTTAAGAAAAACATTTATTTGATTGCCATTCAGAAATTTGATGAATATTTTACTCCCAAGAAAATAAAGCACCTAAATGGTGTAGAAATCATGATACTTTATGAGAACTGGGAGAAACTGAGGAAATTTTTTTCAAAAGCTCTTGAATGAATCATCCACCCTTGATTACAGATCAGACACTTTGGCCAGTTCCATTGTAGGAGATCAGAAAGTGATTGGAGTCAGGGATTCAAAGAGAAGCAAAAAACCTCCTGGAAGGTGTAAATTTGGCTTTGGGGAAGGATCTGACAAGATGCATATATCTCTCTAGACAGAATGAAAGACACAATGATGGAAATCAAAAAGGAAAGAAACCAGGAGGTGCTCACAGCAAACGGGCTAACAGGAAAGAAAACTTGAACAGGAAAGGATGCAGGAAAGGACTTAGAACAAACTAGAGGGAGAAAGATATTGCAAAGCACAGATTATTATGAGATAACAACACAAGGAAAACCTGATATCCAACAGCTTACAATCTTAGCAATATCTGAGAAGTTCTTCTCAGAAAAGGCAGATTTTGAGTGACTTACTGAAAATTCCTGTTTAGTTATGATTTCTGTAAGAAAATAGAAGTTCCAATATTGGGTAATTTTCTGTCAAAAAAAAAAAAAATCCTTGAAATATAAGGAATTGTACACAGCTCTCAGACAAGTAGAACTACTGTAATACCAAGTTCTACTGCAACTTGTTGAAGGTCTTTTTATGAAAACTAAACACCACAAAATGGAATGTTCAAAATTAAACAGATTCTTTTTGTGAGTAAAACTGGTTTTTTTGTAACAAAACCTCTATTTCCAGAGTATCATAGGCAACAATCCAGTGAAAAAAAACATTGCAGAACTGAAAGTTAAGTCCACACAATAGTGGCACTTTTTGCCAGGAGCTAAGAGAGCTCAAATGCCATGGGCTTCTATGGAAACTCTGTGCATAATCTAAATAAAAACAACAAAAAAAAACCACCAGAAAAAAACAAAACAACAAGAAAACCCACAACAGCACCTTGTGCCTCAAATCCATTTCCTCTCTGATGGGAAAAGTTTTGCACAAGGGAAAGATTTGCATTTGATACAAAAGGTCTAACAAGTGCATCACAGTTAAGAACTTTTAAAACTAGATGAAATGCTAAAACCAGAAGAACTTCTGATAAATCATGCCTTTTATAAAAACACCTAAATCTATTTTCTGTGAGACAGTTGGAATAAGATTGATTTTTGTGCTGTGCACTTAAGGTTTTTTTTCTTTCATTCTCATGGGTCCTCCAAGTCAAAACCAAAACCAGACTTGTTGTCTTCTATAATTAAATTTAAATAGATTAAGATAAATATTTACTTTGTGTGGATTGCTTTAAATAATTGGCATAAAAGTGATCAGAGGTAGTCTTTGAAATTCATACCACTTCAGAGGAAGTGATGAAATTTTACTCTGTATTGGTACTAAAGGTTCCCTGGGCAGACTGGCAATAACTTAACAGCATTATGACAGTGAGCACTACAAAGTAGGAGGATCAAGATACATTTAAATGAAAATTTAACATCTGACAGACACAGTAAAATTTCTTCCACTAGGTTTTTAATGTAAGAAACATTTAGGACACCTTTCTCACAAGTTTTTAAAAAAGAAACATGATGATGTCCTTCCTTCCTTCCTTCCTTCCTTCCTTCCTTCCTTCCTTCCTTCCTTCCTTCCTTCCTTCCTTCCTTCCTTCCTTCCTTCCTTCCTTCCTTCCTTCCTTCCTTCCTTCCTTCCTTCCTTCCTTCCTTCCTTCCTTCCTTCCTTCCTTCCTTCCTTCCTTCCTTCCTTCCTTCCTTCCTTCCTTCCTTCCTTCCTTCCTTCCTTCCTTCCTTCCTTCCTTCCTTCCTTCCTTCCTTCCTTCCTTCCTTCCTTCCTTCCTTCCTTCCTTCCTTCCTTCCTTCCTTCCTTCCTTCCTTCCTTCCTTCCTTCCTTCCTTCCTTCCTTCCTTCCTTCCTTCCTTCCTTCCTTCCTTCCTTCCTTCCTTCCTTCCTTCCTTCCTTCCTTCCTTCCTTCCTTCCTTCCTTCCTTCCTTCCTTCCTTCCTTCCTTCCTTCCTTCCTTCCTTCCTTCCTTCCTTCCTTCCTTCCTTCCTTCCTTCCTTCCTTCCTTCCTTCCTTCCTTCCTTCCTTCCTTCCTTCCTTCCTTCCTTCCTTCCTTCCTTCCTTCCTTCCTTCCTTCCTTCCTTCCTTCCTTCCTTCCTTCCTTCCTTCCTTCCTTCCTTCCTTCCTTCCTTCCTTCCTTCCTTCCTTCCTTCCTTCCTTCCGTGGAAAACATTGCTGCAAGTATTATCACACCTGTAACTAGTGCTGCATAAAAATAGACAGTTTCCTTTTTAAGGAACTGATTTGTTCTATTTGCATAGACATTTGGAAAACCATATCAGCCTCTGTATGAAATACAGTAGAAAATTTATCAGAATTGTCTCAAATGTTCCTTTATAGCACACCTGCACTATACATTAAAAATTTCAAAATCTGTGTGTCCCTCATGAAAAATAACTAAATTATTTTTCAACTTTATTTATTTAATGAACAATTAGTTACTTTCATGGTTTACATAAACAACAATTTGAGCTTTGTGTGGTTTATTTGTATTCCTGTACGATGTTGAATTTCCCACTCTTGATTTCTGGATTGTTTTCCAAAGCTTTTTCAGGCACAGTCTGTTGCAGCTCCTGATCTTCTAGTCTCAAATAGCTTCTTTTACTTCTGAGTATATATTGCATGTCACTGCAGCGAGCACCTGCCTCTGCTACTGTGAGTGAGCCAGTCCTGTCCCATGCTGCTGTCAGTCATCCAAATCTTGGTATTGACCACTCTTGCTCCTAGTCCTCAGCACATAAGTACCATTTATCAAGATGAAGAAGTAGTCACTATATTAGGAAATCTTCATGGTCCGTGTCCCAATTCTAGTCCCTGGTGTTTTTCCACCATTCTTTTTTTTTTCTCCATTGCAAACTGACTGTGCCATTTCTTCACATGCTTAAACCCAAACAACTCTCCTCGTCTAACATCCAAACCAAGTGTCATTGGAATTCATTCTCACTCTTACACTTGGAGAAACTTCAGTACTTTCTTTTCAATTAAACTTTGTTACATTTCTGAGTAAGAAACCTGCAATCGCTTAAAATAAACTGCAGCATTTACTCTAAATAACTCCTTATCCACAAAGGAAAAGGCTCCGGTGGATTTCTTTAATGGCAAAAACTTGCTGTAGGTTCAAAAATCTCATGGAATGGAGGTTCTAGACTTCGAAAAACAAGTAAAATCCATTTTACAGAGGATTATATATTCTGTTCTGGTAGCTCTCCTTGCTTATTCTGTCTATTTAATCTTCTTACAAACAAGGTCTTGATGTAGGTGTAAACTAAGTAATTGTCATGCTATTTTTCATATATTCTTCCTTGAACAGATGATCATAATATAGCCAAGCCTGCCTGCCTAGTTGATCTGTGACCAGAAATTTCTCATTGTTTATTTTATTGGTCAGCTTTACTGCATGAAATTATTCTTTGATTTGTTTCTGTCTTGGGTTAATACAAGTAATTATGAAAGGAGAACTATTTTCAGCAAAATATGTAGATATTTTAACAGCAGCAGTGTAGACATTGCAGTGTAGACAAATGATAAAGAAGCTGTCTGCCTTATAAAGAAAAATTTGATCCCTTGAGAACTCAATTTATCCTTTTAGGCTCAAACTAAAAAGTGCTTAGATTTCATTCTGATGAGCAACAGGAACTGCTATTTGTAAAGAAAAGTTATGGACCTGTAGAATAATTATTTGCAGGCTCGTTTTAACTTCCCTGTTAATGCAGTTGTCTATTCTTCCCTGCTCCATTAAAGGATACGACTGACATGTGATGTAGATGAATCCTAACAAATCCCAAGAGTCATAAAAAGGATAGATATAAATCAGCTGTTGACTCTCTCTTCCTGGTTAAGATCTGAGGAAGGAGGAGCATTAAATGAAGCAATCTAGCTGGAGCTGTTTGTATGGAGAAATGTATGTAAATTGTTTTGTGACTTCTGTGCTTCAACCTCCAGATTATCTATACCTGAGGTAGCTATTTAACATCATTGTTAAATCATCAACATCTTCATCTGTTGTAGGGTAGATATGGCTCAAGAATTGATTTTTTTAATCCCTAAATCTGTTAAAAATTAGTTAGGCATATGAGAAAACCAAGAGAAAATACATATTATTTAAGGGAGATGTGTTAAGGTGTTAAGGGAGATGTTATCTTTCCTTATAGAGGGGGGCTTATACACATCAACCCTCATTTCTTCATGTGGCCACTAGATTTTATTTCATAAGGGGAATATGCTACCAGCCTTACCTACTCTATCATTATAATCTTCATCATGATCTAGAACATCCAGATGCAGTCTTATGTTGTTGAGTAAGGGTTTAATTCACTTTAATTCAACGAAGAAGACTAAGCATATAAATGGCAGTTCTGTGCTCTTCTTCTTAAAAGACAGAGTATAAAACATCATAAAACACCTCTGAGCCATTTACTCAATCCAGAAGAAATTTTGGAGGAAGCAAAAGGAAACCTGCCTTGAGAAACTGTGCTGGTCATGTTCCAGCCTCCAGCACATATAAATAGAAATAACCTCACTGTCAGGAGAACACAGGCAGTGAGGCTGTTATGTTTAATCCTTTTGAATAAGCTATTTATAGAGGGCCAAAGTATCGTAAAAACAATTAGAGGCTGTTTACCCATTGGTTACTGAAATCTTTGGATCTGTGGGTTTTGCTGTAATGAGAGATGAGGAAGTGGCTGTTTCTACCACCAAAGACTACTAGCTTCTCTTCTGGATGTAAAGAATCATTTTTTAAAATACATTTTCCAAATATGAATATTGTCTGAGCAAAACACTTTTAAAAGTTTTCTTTGGGTATTTTGAAAATGCATGATCCAAAAAAAATAGTTATTTTGGAATTATGTTTTCTGTTCAACAGTGTAGATGCATCTATGAATATGATAGTTCTGAAGGTGTGTGTTTCTGCTGGGAGTGAATCCATTGGCTCCAGGCTGATGTGGGGAGATGAGGTGTTGGGTTCCCACAAATACACCATGAGAAAAAAGTTTTTTACTTTTTTTTTGCATGAAAGACAGCCAGAATGTATGAGTTTATTATTCAGTGCACAGGACTCAATGCCTCTTGTTTCTCCTAGGCTTCAAGAGCTTCAAGTTCGGTCCCTGTGAGTGCTCTAGCCGAGTGAACAGCTGATGCACATCCTTTGCAAGTGCCATGGTGGCTGTGGACGCCAGGGCAGTGGGGTGTTCTCCACCTTGTAACACGCTGAGCTGTCCCAAAAGCCCTCCTGGCAGGCTGTGGTAAATTATCAGACTTGCTGCAGAGTTGCCTTCAGTCAGTGAAGAATTGTGGAGGCTTCTTGAGGACAGGAGCTAAGGCACTTGCTTATCCTGCACTAGGCTGGAGCAAGGCTTAAGGATGGAATGATGGCTGGGGTGAGGGAAAAGGCTCACAGCCAAGACCCTCATTAAGCCCTATTTGCATATTAACTTTCATACTCCTAAGAACGCAGATGAAAAGAGAACATGCCTTACATGTGTGACGACAGTCACCAAACCCCACCTATAACATGCAGTTGTTCCACTCCTTTGCGAAGGGACAAAAATTATTGCTTAAGAAGCGGGTTTTGGGGGCAAAACAAAGAAAAGCTTAAATTATGTTATCTTTTTGACAGCCGTGCTTATACAAATACAATATAAACGGATTATCTACTTGTCAACCAGTCAGCCCTATTTGTTTTTCCTTTATAAGTCTGAAAATGAAAAAATATCTTTGAAAAGATATGTGAAAGAATCATATGAAATTGCTTAATTTTTTAGGCCAGGGAAATGCTGAAAATTTACATTTAAAATTCTGAATAAAACCTTCTTGCCTTTTAGTTTGTTTTCAAAGCAGATGAAAGTACCTCAAAGTACCTCACAGTTTTCCTCCTTGGCCTGAGGAGTATTTGACTCCTTCCATTCTTCTCAGGAATGTTTAGGAATGTACCTGATGGGTTTACTAAAAGTAACGTACAAAAATTTTCACTAAACTATTTCTTAGAAAATGTGGGAATGCTGAATAGGATGTTGCTTTTCCCAGAAGTCTTCCCATTCACCTCATTTCATATTTTGCTGTCTTATACTGATGCCAATTGGATTGACCTATCTTAAAAGGCAGGCATAATTATTGTTTAACTGCAAAGAAATGTTAAAAAAAAAAAAATTAAAAAAATTAATGCTTATATTGTTTTTTTTATGAGGGGTGGGGATGTGGGTCAGTGTATTCTTCCGTAACATTTATAGAGTTGTCATTAGTCAGGAAATTAATTTTATAGCAGATAACCTCTTTAATGAATGTGCTAGAGTAGGGAATATACATAGGTAATTAAGATATAATATGGATAAACTTAAGCTTTGCTATTCAGCTTTTCTGTCAGGAATAAATTTTCTTCACTTCTTCAGGCACAATACTCAAAATCAAAGCCGAGTCAAAGTGAACCCCACAAAATATTAACATATTAAATTTTTGAAACTGACATCAAAATGCACCAGAACTCAAGGGATAGACAATATGTATATTTTCGTACTTTCTTCCACCTACATCTAGCAATTTAAAGACAAGTCTCGGGAAACCTAGAGTTGGGGTAAATGCTGAAATTAAATGTAACTCTTTGTTAAGCAAAATTTAGGAGGGACTCAATCTTCATGAGTTTGAGAGTCATGTACCAGATGTCAGTATTTCTTCCAGTTCACGTTTATTGGTGAAGAATATCTAAGTCCAGTCTGCCTAGATAAGAAGTGATTTAGGAAGAATAATCACAAAATTAGAAATGCAAGACAGAATAAAATAAAAGGAACTTAGAAATTTATTACTGTTCTCTTGAGAAAAGGATGACTATGACTTCTGTAAGACTCGAGGGTACCTAACTTAATGGAGGGGCAAATCTAAATATGTCTATAAATATTTTCATAATTCTATAGTTCAAAAATAAAACAGAAATTACATGTACTGTGTCTGCTCTGAGGGAAGTCTGAGAAAAACAGGACGTTTGTGTCTGGTTTTTAGAAACTTTTACTCTAAGCAATGCAATAAAAAATAAGCATATTCATAAACCCCACTGTTTTTTTACTGTATTTTCTGCTTTGATCTCATTGTAAATGGGAAATCTCCGTGTTTCTTGTCTTAACAGGAAGAGAGACTATTCAAGGATGTCCCAGTTTCCCATTCTCCTGGGGATCCTTCAGCTGACCTTTTTCTTGACTTACTTACAACAATTTCAGATGTAAGCTTTTCCCTTGCATTTCTTACCATATCATCACAATTTGGGAGGGGTAGGGGGTCGGTGGTTCCAGTTTGTGGGAAGTTCATGTTCTTTCATGGTGACGTTGATACAGAATCACTAATTTCAAGTTGCTTTGCTCATTAGCTTTCTTTAATTTTTAAGAACACTCAATACACTTTACGGCCAATAGATGGCAGTGAAGGACTGAAAAAGCCACCAGTTTTGTTTATGATTTTATTTTTAAATGTCTTCTGCAGTGAAAATAACGAGCTAATGCATTACAGCCTAATGCTTCCACTGAAGAGCAGGCTGAACTTTAAATTCCCTCTAAATTCTGGCCTGATGTTTCATAGCAATCTGAAATTTTCATATGCGTCACAATCCAGGCTTTGTTTTCTGATTTTTTTTGTGATTGCTTCTGATATTTTTTGTGACCTTTTCTGCTTCTGTTCCTCCTTTCTTAACTCTTAAAATACTTTCTTAACATTCACAAAAGTCTGTGTCTCTTTTTTAATTAGATGTCAATCATTGTTGACAAGGCAATGATAAATTCCAGCGCTCACCTCTTCATGAAAATGGCATCATCTCTTCCATGTCTCCAGGACAGTGGCCAATTGGACCTAAGTATATACAGAAGATCTTTCTGTGTTCACACTTCTGAGAAACACAGAATGTTTTACTGAATTGCTTGAAGTTTTTTTATCAACTACATAAAAAGATAGGCTTTGCAGCAATCAAGAGAAGTTGTGTTTGGAGGGGGAAAGTTGTTTTCCACTGTATATAATATTCCAAGTTTCATTACATAGCAGTAGGATTTTTAGAAAACCTTAGAGCAAAAATTTCATGTGTCGTTGACTGATTGTTCCTCAGGGCCTTGCCGTCTTTTCACCATGAGGCTTCAAGCTAAAAATGATAATTTATTTGCACTTCAGAAAAATGTGAGCTACAGAAAACAGTGATGTCCTGTTTTATGACTGTGCTTTCAGTCTAGTAAGAGCTTCAAAGAAAAGTACCTGCAAAGCAATATTTGCTATTTAAAAACTATCCGAAAGGACAGAAGCTGTGATTTTTTACAAAAGGATGCACATGACATTTGATAGCCATAAAAATTACACATCCACTGTATAAACATGATTTATATTTTACAACACATATCTTCCCCTCCCCTTCCATGGAACAAATTCTTTCTTAATAAAGATTTTGTATTTATAATTCAGTTTATTAAGAGAATTTCTTTATAGCTTCTTGCAAGAGTATGGAACTTCTCTAAGGTTTCAGGATTTTGTCCTCACTTTTTCAGGTGGTTGGCCAACATATGCATACACAAAAGATATCTTGAGAAGTCCATTATGAGACAGAGAAAGAAACAAAGAGAAGATAGTATGGAAAATACCAATGGAAGGTTCCTAAGCAATGATTTTACCTGTCAGATGATGAAATTCTTTGCAAGAGATTTCTACCTAAGTAATTTCACTGGTTGACCTCTGTTGTTCCCATTAGGGCTAAATGTAACATCAGTCTTGTGATATAGGAATGCTTCAAAGCAAATTCTAAACAAAGATGTCAGGGGTTTGCCACTTGGTGGTAGGTTTCACTGCTGCCTTTCTAGCAGTAAAAGCCCAAAATACAGGCCTGCCATTTTGAGTTCCCTGCAGTGAACTATTCCACGCAGTCCATAAAGGGTGCAGTTTGCAAAAGATATTCAAATTTTCTGCTTTGGTAGTAGAAAATTAATAAAATTGACCATATTTTTTGGTTGGTTTTTTTTTTTTTTACCATCAGTTACTATGCAGTAATTTTTTCCTAACTTCAATATTCATATCACTTTGGCTCACACGTCTTTTCTGTAACAACATTATGATAGCTCAGTGGTTTGGATGGAGATGATACATATTTAAATATCATGTAAAAAATCAGCCTACATAGTTCAAAGAACTGTTTTGGCATTGGATCAAAATTCACTCAAAAAAATGTAAGCTTGTATTTATACAATAAACTGTGCTAAACAATGTAATTATGGTTCATCATGTCAACTTGATGAAACTTGAAAGGTTTCACTATTTTTAATGCCATTGTAAAAATGTACCAAAAGTGAAAAACTGAATACTGTGTATTTTCTATTGAACCACAAAAGAAGTCTAAGTCCAGATAATACTAAGGGTCTCATTTAAAAACCACAAACTCCTGAGAATTTAGAGTTAATACTAAAAATACAGTCTTAACTTATTTTGTTGCATTTAGGTACTGAGGAGGTGGAACTACCTACTCAGAACGGGGTTAGTTAAGGATCCTAAACAGAGTTTGAAAATATCCACAGACACAGCATTATATGTCGCCAGTCCCATTTACGGATACTGCTATATTAATGACACAATATTTGTTTTAGAGGCCACCAAATATCTTTGCCAGATTAAACATTTGTAATCTGGATCCAGCTTTAATATACTCTTTCAAAAGGGAAAGCCACAAACAGCTATAGGCAACATCAACACAGTCTCCCTCAATCTGTTAATTTGTCAGAATTACAGACATAGTAGAGCCAATAATAATAAGCACCTTCCATGAGGACATTAATTAGAATGTTAAAATAATGAGACTCCTTGCTATAAACAAATCTGAGTTTAGAGTGTTGGAAGAAAAATCCTACACTATTTCAACAAAAGATTGGCAGTAAACAGACCAGTCCAGAGAAAAGAGAGCAGAGTATAAACTTCCTTCCCTCCTTTTATCCAAAGATGCTCATGATCTGCAACTTTTGAATACACCTGGCCATCTTCTCTTTTTACGACTTGGTCCTTGCTTACCATTTTAGGCATGTCTGCAGAGTATATCTGCTCACTTAAACATAGAATATACCTCTCTTAGAAATGTCCACTTCCCTTCCTTTGGTGGAACTAAAGGGATTATCCCATATTTTCTCTACAGCCACTGAATTTGTTTTTTCAATTCTATGGGCTTTCAATGACATTGCAATAAGGCAAATGGAGAAGAGGAAAAACAGTATGAAATACAACATGAATCTGTAGCAATTTCAGCAGTAGAGACCTTTTTCTGTACAAGGGCTGCATTCTGGACTAGATTAGTGATACAAATATGGGACACCTGCCCATGATACTGAGCTCAATGGTAAACAGCTCATTTTCTGTGAAACTCTTCCTTATTTCCTCCTCTGTAGTTCTGGCATTTCTGTCCTCTGCTCTTAGAGAGGAATTCTTCTGAAAAAAAAAATATTTGCAGTGAAAAATTGTCTTTGTAACGAAAGGTTAATTGTTGAAAGGTTTGATCAATTTTAAGGTTGAAAAATGGATATGCATTTGGGCTCTATGCATATTATGGCTGGAGTTGGCAATTCTATATGTGTCTGGTACCTGCCTCACCAAGTCTGAATGTTCCAAAGCCAGTGGGACAACCCTTTCACAAAAGGCAAAGAGTAAACTAACAGCAGATATTATGCTACTGTTTTCCATAAAAAATTGCACTGAGATTGCATAGAAATAAAAGAGAAACTCCATCTATAAGGGGTATTTTGCTTTCAGTCTGCTTACCCAATATAATATAGCCCAAAACTGAGTCACTTTACATTTTTGATTACTATTTTGTCTTTTCTGTTTATCTCTGCGTTGCCTGATGTATTGGTTTTGCATGGCCTGGATTTTTTGTAGTGGGGCGGCTGCAGGGGTGACTTCTGTGAGAAGCTGCTAGAAGCTTCTTCCATGTCCAGCAGAGCTAATCACTGGTGGCTCCAAAGATGGATGTTCCCCTGGCCAAGGCAATGAAATAAAAACAAAAAGTTGGTGCACAGTTGCAATTTAGGCCAGAGAAGAGTGGAGTGAGAACATGTGAGAGGAACAACTCTTCAGACACCAAGGTCAGTGCAGGAGGAGGAGGAGGTGCTCCAGGCGCCAGATCTGGGATTCCTCTGCAGCCCGTGGTGATGGCCATGGTGAAGCAGCTCTGCCCCTGCAGCCCATGGAGATCCATCGGGATGCCGAGATCCACCGGCAGCCTGTGGAGGAGCCCCATGCCGGAGAGGTGGGTGCCTGAGGGAAGGTTGCGACCTTGTGGGAGACCTGTGGGGAGAGGGGCCCTGCTCCTATACTGGAGCAGCCTGTCCTTGAAGGACTGCACCCCATGGAACAGTGACCCATGCTGCAGCAGTTTGGGAGTGGACTGTTGCCCTTGGGACGGACTCACATTGCAGCAGGTCACAGGGAGCTGTTGCTCATGAGATGGACTCACATTGGGGAAGTTCGGGGAGAACAGTCTCCCATAGGAGGGACCCCACGATGGAGCAGTGGAAGGACTCCTCTCCCTGAGCAGCAGGAGAAGTCATGGGTGACTTCTTCATGACCATAACTTCCATGCCCTGTCTCCTTGTGTCTGTCGCTGGAGTAGGAGATAGCGCTGAAAGGAGGGATGGGTGGGGGGAAGGTGTTTTTTAAGGGCTTAACTTAATTCTCATTATTTTGCTCTAATTTTATTAGTAATAAATTCATTTCATATCTCTAAGTTAAGCCTATTTTGCCCATGGTGGTATTTGATGAGTGATCTCTCCCAGTCTTTATCTCAACCCATGAACCCTTGTTTATATTGTCTCTCTTCTTTCCCATTGCAAAGGGGAGTGAGTGAGCAGCTTTGGTAGGTGCCTGGCATCAGGCCAGCGTCAACCCACAACACCTGACAGTGCAGTCATTATTATTTTTAGACAGGACATATTGACAATTAGGGGCATGGTTTAGTGGTACACTTGGCAGCGTAGGGTTGACAGTTGCACCGGATGCTCGTAAGGATCTTCTCCAACCTAAATAATTCTGTGATCATCATAATCCTGTCAGTCAGAGATGGCTAGAGAGAACAAAGAAGTGGGAGGTTGCAACGGATTAAGATGGTGTCTTGGTTTGAAAAGACAGGTGTCTGCTAAGGAAGGCAGGAGCCTCTCTTGAAATGGAAAATGTAAGCCCCTTCCCTCTGAATTATTATAATTTTGAAATTAAGAGGCTCTCAGGCAAAGATAAGGGAATAGGAATAACAGTTCTTTATTAGCAAAAATAAAAATAAAAATGCAGTAATATAAAACAACACTGACAGAGTCAGAATACAACCTGACACCCTGTTGGTCAGGGTGTTGGTAGCAGTCCCATTAAATGGTGGCTTCAGTCCTCCTGGACTGTCAGATGTGGTTCTGTTGAAGCAGTGATCCTATAGAAGGGTGTAGTTTTCCTCTGAAGGTCCAGTGATGATATAGATGTGCCTGGTCTTCTTCTGGGAATACAGTGAAAAAGAAAGCTGCTCTTCTGAGAATCCAGTGGGAGAAGGCTGACTGTGGTGTTCTAAATCTCAGATTATATCCAGGTAGCAATGCTTGGCTCCTTCCCCTGGGACCATCTCACAGTGGGATGATGTAATTTTATCAGTCATGCAGTGAGACTCAATGGCCCATTAACAGAAGATATCTCCCCAGAGGGAGATGAGTCCTGGCAGAGATAAAGAAAACTGTCCCACCTGGTTTTAACAGGTGGCCCAATTAACAGAAGATAACTCCCCCACCTCTAATAGATGGCAATAGAATACACACCCCTGGCCACATCTTGCATTTGCAACCTAAGACAGATGGTTGAATGGTTGAATAAATAAGCAGAAAATGGGTTGGAATAGGGGCTGGTGGGACTGAATGCTAGGAAATAAAGACTGAAGTTTGACAAGTGCAGCATTTTTTAACATATTGAGAAAGAGCAAGGAAGAAGACAACAGAGAAAGTGGAAACCTACTTGCAGAGCACCACAAGTGAAGCATTAATTCTGCTTTATTTAGCCCACATACAGAAATCTGTGGAAACTACATGGTCTAATGTCACACAAAATACCTGCAAACATAGTGAAGCATTTTCAGATTCGTTTGGGAAAAAAATCCTGACAACCACAGTGATAGTTTGCCTGTCTCCAAACTAAGCAAAGCAATGCCTATATCTGCAAAATCAGAGTTTTGGGCTGCTCTGATTAAGAGCTTTGTGATGGGGCCCATGTCTTACAGAACAGGGTGCCCTGTATTGCATGGCAGTTTTAAATCATAATTACAGTCATTAATTTTTCTCATGATTTGATGTTAAAATAAACTTGCAGTCCACTTCCTTATCTTTTAGACAGCATAAGACCCATAAATCCTCCCTTTTCTGTCTCACTCTGTAACATCTGTACAAGGATGCCTGCGTTTTGTCAGCTCTCCAGAAGGCATTGAACATGCTCCAACACCGAACATGCTCCAAGCAGGGCAATTGAGTCCAGCAACTCAGAGCTGGCATACCCAGGTGGGGGGACACTCTCTGAGTGATGGTATAATTATTTGTCTCCGTTTTCAAACTACAGCTTCCTGAACTGCTCCGGGCTGCATGATGAAGTGGAGCACCTGGAAATGCTCAGGATAGGCAGGTGCCTGAACAATATCAATCTAAACACTAAGAAATAGGGGGTAGCAGTTAAGAATGTTTAGAAGTAAAAGTGGATTTAGACACATATAGGTGGAGAAGACATAGGGCATCCTAATATTGAAGAGAGATTTACTTTCTTCCTTACTCCCTTGCCTTACTCCTTGAATCATGTATATTGGGTCAGATAGGAAGAAATCAGCACAATAGGCAGCAGAAAAACAACTGGGATGATTACCTGCATTCAAATATTTAAGTATGCAAAGCCTAATAAGGTTCTTTTCAGTATGGGAGTCAGTGCTGCTAAAATGATGTCTCCAAGTCCAGCTTTTAAACAGAGGAGCTACAAACACAATTCCCTAATACAACATCTTAACCTTAAAATGAACAAAAATTTCTGCAAAATGCAGTTTCTTCTTAAGACAATGTTAGAGGCCTATTTGTGTTGTTTGCTAGAAAGCACTGAAGTTTGGAAAAAATCTTATATGTGGAAGCCACTTAGTAGCGAACTCATTAAAACTGTTCAGATTTGTCTTTTTGGAGTTGAGACGTGTTCCTATTGTGTATAATAGCCTGCAAGCACACAGTCCAAAATATGTTGACACTGAAGTAGCTGGGTTTTTGGTTTTGCTGCTTGGTTGTTTTACTGTGGTTACTTTATTAATGGATCCATACCATGTACAACATATGCACCTTGAAAGATCACAGCTGGAGGGAGTGACATTGAATTACAAAATTAATTTTGACTGCTGTTATTGATATATCTTCCAGAACATATGTTTAAAGGAAGGTGCTCTTGAGAATTCTGGTAGATTGGGAAATAAATCAACTAGTTTATAGGTGTGCATCACATTTTTTCTGCTTTTTCAGGAGCTCAGATAGCCAATAGATTTGCAAAATCAAACTCTGTTGAAGTGCTTTGAGCTCCAACACATATATTTGCATACAGTGTTTAAAAATGCATATTGAAAAGTATTTTTAGAAGAATCTCTTAGGAAAAAAGGTCCTCATATTCTGTCTTATTTCCTCATCCATTAAAGAAGCTGGTTAGTGTTCTCATGTAAGACAGGACATTTTTAACCAACATTTGTACATGTGCAGCCAGCAATTACAGAAAGTTGCAGGACATCCAGAGACACACAAGAAAGCCTCTGCCTCTTCTAGTAAAGCAGAAATGGACTCCAACAAACAAATATTTATTCAGATCTGTGACTCACAGATGCTTTAACTTCAGGTTACAGCTTCGTCTTCAAGCCTGTAAAGTTCATCCAGTTCATATTTGCCAACTGCAGCGCTGCTGTGTGTGCTCTGTTGCTTTGCTCCAAAAGCAGAATGATTTTGATTCCAATTGATTCCATATTTCTTTTAGGTAAAGATATAGGAATCATTTATGTAGAGAATTTAAGAACGTAGAAATGTAAGAATGTACGTAAGAATGTACATTTAAGAACGTAGTTAATTTTTCCAGTATATGATATAAGGAAAAAGAACAAGCTTTGGCCTGTTTGTTATTTCTGTGCCTGATCTGAATTTGACATATTCTTGTACTCAGGGACTGATCCAACACCTACTGAAGTTAGTGGAAGGATTGTGTTCTTTTTCCATAATAGATGCTCTCAAATTACTTTATTTATGATGTGCTAATGTAAAATAATTTCTGTGTTCATTAAAAAACAAGAAAATTACTATATATATAGAAAAAAAAAATCCTTAAAATGTGACAAAATTTAAAATTCATAAACCCCATCTTTTCCAAGGCAATTAATAGACACAATCTTCAAAAAATTAGTCATTTAAAATATTCAGATGGTTCAGAAGACATGACTGTCTTCACAGGGTATAATTTTTGATGATGTGGTATGAGAGTTGATGTCTACGGGGTGTAATGATCTGTGACCACAGACAAACTGACCCCAGGATCATCAGCCAGCCACAAACACAACACTGGGATTTAAATGTGGCTTCCAAAACCACAGACCTCCACCCAGTGAGCTAAAACAACAACTCTACTAGATCAGCTAATAGAGGTCTGATGAGCAAACACACGAGGAGATGCACCATGTTTTCATGTGTACTTCAGTGATCACATCATTAACAGGTACCAGAAGGTTAAGTAAAATAAAAGCTTCTCACACAGATCTATATTTGACAGCAGCCTTGGGATATGCTTGGTCTCTTTTGAAATAGATGAGCATTCTTCTTGGCTAATGGCTGCTCTGGAGTCTCTTCTCAGTCCTGCCTAATTCATAATGGTTCAGTGTTTTCTGTCTCTGTAACTAGAGGTGGAGTGCTGTGACACAGCCAAATAAACAGGAAAGCAATGGATGTACTGTAGAAAATAGAAGATTCAAAACGCAAAGTAGCAAGTCTGCTAAACCCATGACTCTTATCTGATGGAAGAAGATGAAAAAAAAACTAAAGAGGGAGAAAGGGTAAAATTTTCAGTATGTCATACAATGTTATCAGCTCCAACAAAGAACTCCTCCCCTGACAGGTTTCCATAAGAGCATATTAAAACTGGAGAAAGCAAAATACTTCATCTGGGTAGCCTTCATCAAGAGCCTTTGTCATACTTCTCAACTCACTTGTGGAACTGTTACAATAAAGTTACCCAAAGACAATATTTACAGATATTCAACATCAACATTAAATATGAAGTGAGAAGGAAGGTGAAAAACAAATCATATTTGGTGGAAACTCTGAAAGACTAAAAGCAAATTATGCCATGATATTGCATAAATGTGACTGGCTGGAAATTTTAAAATACTAAAAAGTGTACTCACATTCTCCCTTGATGTTTACATTTAAAGCTCTAATCCCAAAGGATTTAGAATGAGTTTGTTCATCTTGTTCAATTATCTCTGTGCAGTTTTGTTAAGAGATAGCTGTGTTCCTTAGATACATATTTTCAGAAAGCTTTCAAGTAATTTCAGTGAAATATATATAAAATCAATCAGTAATAGCCAGATCTTCAATGGGTATAAAATCAAAACTCTATTAATCCTGTCATTCTGAATCAGAAGAACTACAGTTAAAAAAATAAAAACAGCTCTAATTTTTTTTTCTCCATTATCCCAGTCTTTTGACTGCCTCCCTGTTAAACTGTTATCTGACCATTGGTCAGTCAATAGCTACTTAAGCATCTAAATTCAAGAAAAACTTAAATTCAAGTCAATTCTGGAAATCACAAACTTAGGACTACCAAAATCTATCTCATTTGGAGCCTGTATTTCCATTGCTAATGTTGCTACGGTACTGAAACCCTTTTACTGGATATGTACATATCTGCCTTCAATCTGACAGCAGTAGACTTGAGTTCCTCTCTCATAGCTCAACTCCTTCAGGGCTCATAAAATGCACATTCCTCCACTTCTCCCAAAATACACTTTGATTTGGTAGATGATCATACTTATCAACACTTGCCCATTCCCCCCTTCCCACACATTCCCAAGCTAGCTGAAAGAGTAACTCCTGTTTTACTCAACAGGACACTCATTAAAGCTCTGGGTGATTTTAGCATTTTTCATCCCTCCTTCACCAGAAGTTTCTTCCCACTCTATGAACAGCCAGGCTGTGGTATATTCCAGGGTTATCTGTGTGTCACTATGGCAGAGCCTTGCACTAAATTCTTGCATTGCCACAGCATCCTAGAGCTGAGGTTTTAATCACCATTTAGGCAGGGGCAGGGACTAGACTTTGAATCCAGCCATCATGCACAAAACAAGGATACTGAGAAGTGACATAGATCTCTATTACTAAAACCATATCCTGATCTGCTGTTTTTTTGAAAGGACTGATCTGCTCGCATTATCCACGCGGATTAAATATCAACCAGAAAAGTCTTGAGAATTTATAACTTTGCCTCCAGTTTATATTTAGAGACAAGTTATTTATTCCAGTAACAATAATTTTTTTTCTGGCTAATGGAGTAAAAAAAGGCTATTTTTGCTGATTTGAACCTTTATAAAAATAGTCAACATACTAATTTATTTTGGATTTTGTTTTTGAACAAAAGTCTCTACATCAATCACTGAAAAATATGGAATAATATTTTATATACATAGGGTAATATACTTAATGTGTGTACACTGTAACAAAATAGTTCTCTAAAACATCGGACACAGGAGGAGCAAAGGCAGAATTATTTTTACATAGAAACATAAGTTTTCCTACTGAAATAGTTTGGACCATCCTTTGCTTCTGGGTTAGCAAAGGAAATAACAACAAAAACATTCCTTCGGAAGTTTTGAATAATACCCGAGAAGTTCCAGGAATTTGCTATCAAATATATTCAGTATCTTCTGAAAGAAAGTATAAACATAAATCTCAAATCAAAAGTCTTTCTCCTTCAGCAATGGTCTCTGTCTATTCTTAAAAGATGAATAATTGTGATAAATTCTCCTTTTCTACCTGTTAAGCCACAAAAACATGACTATAAAACTCTTCACTAATGCCTCTATAATGAGACACAGTAGTTCAATGCCACGGAAGGTTTGATATCACTGATGGTTTCCTGTCCCTACAAAGAGGTTCAAAGTTTTTTCAGCTGATGGAAGTTTTTTTCCCCTTTAATGAGCATCATGTTTATGATGTCCTTCTGCCACCTCCAGGGGATGAAGCAGCTACAGATTGATGTCATGTTCTCCAACAGAGGGGCTGGAGTAATAGTAAAAGAAGCTGTCTCCTATTCAGCACTATAAATGAAGTTACATGGTGGAACTGCTGGGCCTTTTCCATATTTTGACTGCCTGGGGTTCCCTTCAGTCTTGTGGTGAGTACACAAGGCAATTGCCAAGGAGCTAATGATCTTGGATACAAGGGGAGGGGCCAGTAAAAAAAAAAAAAAAGGAAGTGTTCCATTAACACCTATTTAGCTTATATAATAATCCTCAGACATAATTATACTGTCTGGTGATAGACATATGTGTCTCGTTAACAGCATTATATATATTTATGTATGTTTTGGCAAGAGAGACTGAATCCTAGAATTTTTCATAATGGCAACCTTGCAGCTGTTAACTTCACCCTACATTCTTGTGATGGCACTTCATTCAATATTTTCATATTTCTTTTCCTACAAATTACTCGGTTGGAAATACAGGATTGTTTTGAAACCAACTGTTATTTTCTGTTGAAAATAAACATCTCTTTGCGTTTCTCAGTAGGAGACTTGCTTTGAACTTACTCATGGTTTTCAAACTATTCCTTCAGAGTGCCTCAAGTCCAAGCTTTCTCTGCAGCTTGGTCCTCCAAAAATGGAGCACTTCACAAGCTACAGCAAAAATATGCAGTTTCAGATTCCTAATGCAACTGCTATGGTACAGCACATTTTCCCTACAAATCCATGCTTGCTCAGATGCAATGACCTCTTCACATAGATGAGCTGATGTTAAAATGTCCCTATGATGCTCTTACAGTGATTTCCTAATTCTGTCCCTTGTGGCTTCGACAAGCCACTCATCTAACAAGCAACCATGAGAGGAAATTTTCAGGATAAAGTTCAGTGCAAAACACTGATGTCAAAGAAAGAAATATCCTTGCTTTCATTTTTTCACAAAGGTCCTGTAATTAGTCAGATGTAATGTGATCAGTAAGAATTTTATTTCCTCTGCCTTCTTAAGGAGTCAGCTTTTCTGAGTAAGCTTTTCTGTTCCTCAGTGTTCTAGGATGGGCTTCTTTCCTCTTATGTTAGCATTTCTGGGGGACATGGTTTAGCAGTAACATGGTGGTTTGGGGACAACAGTTGGATTTGAAGATCTTAGAGGTCTTTTCCAAGCTTAGTGATTCTATGATTCTTGTTTTAATGGACATTTCAGTTCCTCACGCAGCACAAGCTGTTTCACAGTCCCAATGCACCTCCTCAGCACCTTCAATGCTGACTGAAACCAAATGGGCTGGTTCTTCAGGCAGGACGTTAAAAGCTCTGCAGTGCCCATACTCAGTACAGTACAACTATTCCAGTGGGTCCTCGGTAAATGGGACAACAGGGTCAAGAGTCCAAGGATGTGAGGTATTCCAGCAGCAATTCCCAAATCATGTGAGAAGAGAGAAGAGAAACAACCTGAAAACTCCATCCCATGGTGGCATATAGGTCTAATAGTAGGCAGCAGCAACCATTACACTCTGTTACGCTCCTCCTACTTCCTCACTGCAAACCTCAATGTGCTTCCATGCTGCAGAAGGGAAGGAGCCAGGGTCCTGCTGCTTCAAGAAGGCCACACTGTCCTCTGAGAATAGTATAGCTTTGTCTTTTCACTCACATGTGGCCCTTGGGAGGTTAGCAGTGTTACAGCTGCAGGACAGGCAGGGAAAGCAAGAGTTCCCACATGCTAACAGAGTGTGGCTCTCTTCTCATTTGCAGGGTAGAAGGACCTCAAGAGATTGGAGAGATGGGCAGAGAAGTACTGTCACAAATTCAACAGAGACAAATGCAGGGTCCTGTCCCTGGTGAGGAATAACCCCACACACCAGTATGGGCTGGGGGCTGATCTGCTGGAAAGCTGCTCTGCAGAGAGGGACCAAGAGTCCTGGTGGACAACAAGCTGTCCATGAGCCAGCAGTGTGTCCTTGGGGCCAAGAAGGCCAATGGTATCCTGGGGAGTATTAGGAAGAGCATTGCCAGCAGGTCGAAGGAGGTGATCCTGCCCCTCTACTTAGTCCCAGTGAGGCCACATCTGGAGTGCTGTGTCCAGTTCTGGGCTCCTCAGGATGAGAGAGACATGGAGCTTATGGAGTGGCTTCAGCTAAGAGCGACAAAGATGACTGGGGGTCTGGAGCATCTCTCTTATGATGAAAAGCTTCAAGTGTTGGGCCTGTTCAGCCTCAGGAAGAGATGACTGAGAGGATCCCATCAATGTCTATGAGTATCTGAAGGGATGGTGTCAAGAGGCTGGAGCCAGGCTCTGTTCAGTGGTGACAAACAATAGGAGAGGCAATGGGCAGACATTGATGCACAGGAAGTTCCACCTGAATGTGAGGAAGAACTTCTTTACTGTGCAGGTGACTGAGCACTAGAACAGATTGCCCAGAGAAGTGGGAGAGTGTCCCTCACTGGAGATATACAAGAACCATCTGGATACCAATCCTGTGCAAGGTACTCTAGGATGATCCTTCTTGAGCAGTGAGGCTGGACCACATGATCCACTGTGGTCCCTTTCAAACTGATTCAGTCTGTGATTTTTGACTTCAGAGGATTGCTGTTTGACAGCATCTTTTAGAAGAATCACCTGGGCTTTCACAGAGGGCTGGCAGACAAATTGTGTCTCTAAGGTGCTGACAGGGAATTTCTAAGCAGACGGCTGAAACTATTCTCATAACTCTTAACTCTTCTACCATGTCAACAGAATTCTGGTTTTATTTCATGAAAAATGGTATTGTTATTACAGAATAAGTATTAGGAGTTCTACAGTCTGCCGTTTTAAAGGATTTTGCAATAGTTGATTATAAGATATGTTAATAAGTAATGAGAGGAAATTTAAACTAGTGAATTTGAAAATTGCAAAACTACAATGGCATAGTTGGAAGATACTCAATCATTAACACTGCAGGAGCAGCACAAAGTAAAATACATTGCATAATCTTAACCTTTTGTCAGTCCAAAACAAATATCGCACGATTATGCAGCAATAAAAAAGCATATAATATAAATCTTGCCTAATACAGCTTCTGAAAAGATAATTCATATATTGTCTGACTTGATGTGATGACAGCTGTAGTACTCTATTTACACACAGTTGTCTAGAGTACTTTGTTTTAAGGAAGACGGGTGGGTGGTGAAATTACCTTTGTTTAGTCATACTGATTTCCACATGATCTTCAGGATACTCACCCCTCATTAAGCTGAGAACAAGAAGGCTCATTATGTGGTGAAACCTTAGTTTAGAAACTTTGGGATTATTTTCTTCACATTTTCAACACATATGAATGTGATAAACACTGTTCACTAAAGATGCAGCATTAAAGCTCTAACAGATGGACTCATGGTAGTAATACAGCATGAGAAACTGGCCAGAATACACAAAAATAGACTGAAAAACCTTTTAAATGTAAGATGTCTAATAAGTAACTATTTTGTTTAAAAGTAGCATATGTATATTAAAAAAATGTATCAGTGTATGCCACACAGATTTTAATGACACTTTTTTCATGTGTCCATGGACACATGTTGTCATGGACATGTGTCCATGTCCACTTCTCCAACATTATGGCTCTCTCCTTCTTATTCCTATAGTTGTCCCAAAAACTTGAATCTTTTTTAATCAATAGACTGAATTCAGACTACAGGGGTTTACAGCGATTAACTCTCCCTGTTGTAGATATAACTCCTTCTGTCTATATAAAATGGATCTTATTAGTTTCCCTTTTCTATATATGAATTCAGACAGTGGAGGGAAGGTCATATGTAGCAGACCATGTCTGGATGTCACTGTAGTATCAATGACAAAGCTGTCAGCTTCTCCCCTCTGCTTCAAACAAAGCACAGGAACATCACACAGTGAAACTGTAAGGTTATGAATTTTCCTCCTTCCCTGAAAATCTTCTTTGGTAGGCAAAACATCTGAAAGGTCAAGTTTGACCTATGTTTTTTTTCTAAAATAAAAATTCATTGATTCATTGATTTATTGATTCATTGAAATACTGCTTGAGAGAATGACTCTATCACATCCTCAATAAAACTCCTTTGACTGCAAATTGCTATAATTCATATAAAATGTTGAATAAAAGCTGGAACTTGTTTCTATTTATCATTGTCAGTTTCTGAAGGTTGGCTATAAAGAGTGTCTTTTTCCTACCAAGGACACTGAAAAAGCCCACTCCCGTACTGATAAAGAGGTGAGAAATATAAAATGTAAGAAGATAATAATAAAATATACTGGGATGAGCAAGATATCCCAGACTAGAAAAAAAAAAATATTGGGTTTTGTTATTTTAAGGTATTCAATTTTTCAATAATGAGTGAGGACAGAGGGGCATTCTCCCTGCCTGTGAGGCAGGACAGAAACAGTCAGGACAAGGGTCAGGACACATGAGTACTTGAAGCAATGTTCCAGCTGTGGGAATGAATGACAACTGCTTCCTGCAGCAGAGAAAATGGGTATATGAGGCTTGACCAAGATGCTGAATATCATCAGGCCCCAGAAATGTGTGCTGACAATGAATTCTGCAGCAAAAAGATCAGTAAGTAGAGAGGCAGACAAAATATCTAGATCTGCGTATTTTCTTCTCCTACAGGTGTGGAAACCAGGGAACTTTGTGCTGAAAGGAACAGAGTAATGCTTAGTGGTATAAAAGTGATGTAAGAGGAGAAAAATGTGAAATGAGAATGCCAAAATTCCCCTACATTCCCTTTAACAGGAGCTGGTTTTAGGGGAAGGAAGTAAGCCAACTGCCTGGAAAAAAAATGTGAGATTTCTTAGAAATAAATTAAGCAGCAACACATGTCGTCCAACATGCATGTTGAAGGAAGCAGCAGCCATGCCATGTCTTTTGCCCTTCATGGGAGGTGGGTATACATTGCAGTCTTACTTTGTGTTCATTTTTACCCTTAGATGTTTTCTCACTCTTAGAAGAGGTATAAAGAGAAGTTAGAACTCTCTCCTAGTGAAAGGAGAACCAGCCTAACACTATGTAAGTGTTTTGTTTTGTTCAGTATTGTCACGTGCTTCATATGACCAACTTGTCTTGTACCTTCACTGCATTTGGAAAAAGTGTTGTGTGTTGGAACTACTCTGCTGCACTTTTCTTCAGTACAGTTTGGCTTCTATGATCTTTTCCTTTTTTTTTTTTTTTTTATTTTAAGGGATAAAATAAATCTTCTCTGCCTGACTGGCTATTAGAGGGCTGAATGTTTTTCAAAAGGAAAAGTTGAAATAACAGTCATAATGACAGAATGATATAGAATGTGGGAGAAAGTTTATTTTGGTATGCAAAAGAGGGCCATAGAATTACAAGTTACAGGGATTAAAAATGATTTTACCAAAAATGGTTTATCTTTGCCAGCAGATAATATAAGCTAGAGGTTTCTTTTAACTGTCACTCCAGTTAAATCTAATGTGCATGTTTCTATCATCTTTGTGTTTATTCTGCCTCTTTCTGCAGTTCCTCCTTCTCTCACTTTCTCTGATTTCTGCCTTCTCTTGGCTTTCTGCTGTATGCCTGCTTCGTTCTCATCCTGCTTTGCTGATCAGATCCTGCAGTCATAGCCCTGCTTCTTACTTCTCCTTACTCATATTGATCTACCAGATTAATTTTTTATGCAAAATCTATCAGCAATTTCATCTACATACAAACAGCTCCCCGACCCTATGTTTTTATTTCTTCCTCAAATTCTAATCCCTATATCCAGTCAGATTCAAATCTTTTATTTGGCCTTTAAAATCACCTTCTGGTTCAGGGACTAGGTGAGAGAAATCACAGAAAAAAAAATCAGTAGAAGCTTACTTTCCCTTTTTTAGAATATATAGAGTCCAGGAGCACAGTTCAGATGTATACAGATCTTAACCTTCTGATATATAAAGGGAAGCTACTTGCTGAAGGAAGTGGCAGGTGAGTTTTTGAAACATATCTGAGCATGCCCATGTACAGTCTCAGAATGGATACAAAAGTATGAACAATAAGATTCATTCTACTAAGTGAGCTAGTTTCTCTTCTCAAAAGATGCTCTACTCAAAAAGACATTTTCATCTTGATGAAGGAGCAGGAAACCAGTTACGAAAAAATCTGACCTGAAGGTTGTTTGGTAGAGCTTTGGCTGTTTAATTTTCAGTGGACCATGTCAAGAATGAGACCAACCAGATGCTAGGAACTGTCATCTCTTACCTCTTTATCTATGTAAGTTATTTATCCAACTGTATTTCATCAAGGTTTTTTCCTGTTGCTTTCTTAATGAACGTGCTTCTTTGCAAGCTATTTCAGCTGCTAATACTGCCATTATGCCATTCACTGTACCTACAGTCAGCTTACCTCCTAATTCAAAGTGAAATGACTGATACAAAATTGATTTTTTAAGCCAAATTTACCATCCATGGTTATGACTAGAAGGAACAGTGAGAGCACAAGACAGAGAACTGGGTTTGGGTGCCATCTCTTCTATGTCTCAGACAGTTTAGTAGAGAGCAACTGTTTCTCTCTTCCTTACCCCTAAACATAATTTCCTCGGGGTATAGACTCCCTGACTTTTTGTACAATATACTTTTCAGAAAGTTTGATTCTCTCTAACGATTAATTCTGGTGGCCAGTGGTTAGTTTTGCTGTTGGAGATAAACTGGCAATTTTTTCATCTTCTTCACAATGTCAGGTATGCTGGTTTTAATACCAGCAGGAAATTAAATTCCAAATCAGCCACTCCCCTTCCCCCACCCCTTCTGATAAAGGAGGGACAAAAAGGAGTGACTATGGGTTGAGATAAGTGTTTACTGGCTATAAGCAAAAAGCAATGCAATAAAAGCAGGGAAGAAGAGTCAGTGTTAGAGACTGTGAAAAAGGTACTTTGTGATTACACAGTAGCAAGAAGCCTTGCTCTGCACATCCTCAGATATCATTAGTGTTTCGTTAGTGAAATTTTGGCCCTCTCCATGTATGTTCTGTCTTCTTATTAGCTTTCACAGACCACAGCCATGGTGGCATGATATGACAGGAAAGGGAGAAATCTGCAGTGCTGCTCCCACCACACACACTGCTGGGCAGAGCTGAACCGACTTCTGTTGGAGTCACTGGCAAACTTTGCTACCTGGGATACTGCCAGATCAGATCTAGGGAGCTGAGCTTAATTGAAAGCCATTTAATTTAAAGGATGGGATAGAACAAGAAAGAACACCTCTGGTTATTGAAGCATCTGCACAAACAGAAGAAAACTCAACTGGTGATATAAATCAAATGGCAAATACTGAGAATTTGTGTTTTAACTGCAGGAAAACCAAGATCATCCTGTTGCAATAGTTGTTTTAAGAACACTGATAGCACTTGCACTTAGATTTTCTGATGGCACATTAGTTTCAATATAAACTCTCTTCATGTATCTGCAGCTTTCATAAACCTAGGTGTCAAGGCTAGGAGTGGAACAAGCCTCAGTGCTTCCACTGTACAGCTTATGGGTAGGTAGAGACAGACAGAACTATTTTCTTTGGGTTTATCAGACCATGCTTTCATTTGGCATCATTTACAGAAATGGTTCCCAAAGTGTAGCTTGCAGAACACTCACTGGTGGTCAATGAAGAATTAGCTCATCACACAATGCACATTTTGCTGCCTTTCTTTTCCTTCCTTCCTCCTTTCTAAAAAGACAGCTAAATCTGGATTCAGTGCTTTGCTAGCACTCATTCTCAGGGCAAGAAAATGCTGTACAACTTGCTGGAATGTTACAGGTTTCTGAATACATTGTTTTAAAAAAGTTTATCAGTCCTTCCACTGGCATCTCCTGAAAGCTAACAGCTGGCCCTCCTTAGCTATCTGGCAAGCACCTGGTGCACAGCAATAAGAAATTATAATACTTGTGTTCTTGTTTTAAAACATGACAAGGAGGCAATACAAAAACAAATCACAGTAATGCACAATTATTCCAGCCTTGGTTTATGCACAGTCAGCATGCTGAGATATTCCAAGCCAAGAGGATTTTTTCCTTGCTTTTAAAGAAAGATTTATTCATAAGGGTGAAGAGGGCAAATTCCCAACATTTCAGCCCTCAGCTGGCTTTTGTCAAGGGTTTCTTATGCACACACATGGTGAAGCTTGGCTAAGGTGCAGGGGAAAAAAGTTATGAAGTAAATTCTATGGATTAATATATACTCTTTGTAGTAATGTTAAGGTTTGCCAAACTTTTCATGGATGAGGAATGTGAAATCTTAGGAATATATGCAGATCCGAATATACTTTTACACACAGAGATAAATAGCATAGTCTTTGTTTTTCTACCATGACTTTACCATTGTATTATCTTACTTTGCCATTAATCCCACTACATAAAGTCAGTAACCCTTTCAACTACACAGCTGGAATAAATGTAGCAAAATCTGGCCTTCTGTGACCCTAGCACTACAGAGCTCACATGCCTCCCTCCCCCACCCTATCTGTAGGGCAAGATCCATGCTTATCAGATGAGGCTCTCCTTCACTTTAAATTTAGAAAACATCCAAGAGAGCACATTCATGATGTTTAAAAATCATTTGGATTTATGTCTACTTCCTTTTTGAATTTTTTCTGCATGAAATATTTTTTCTGCATGAAATAACACACACTTCACAGCTGGCTTCTACCTAGCAATTCTGGGGACTTGCCTAGCCTATGCAAGGTTTAGAGATGAAGTGATACCCTACCCTCAGGTAAGACGTACACTATTCCAAAGCAGGTGGTGGATTCTAGTCTGTGATCCTTGAAATGATGCATTTTACATTCTATCTTTAAAAAGAAATGCATGATGTTAGACATTTTGCATTGCGTAGTGTTAGACGTTTTGTATGCCGAAATCACTGTCTACAGCAGCCACAGCCCTGAGAGCAGGGGCTGAGATTTGTAACTCTTCTGGTTAGGCATCCAAACCACCACTTTTGTTTTCCCTTGGGCCTCTTACATGACTCTTGTACACCTGGCTGTGCAGCTGTAGATCCTTGCCAATGATTTTTGACAATGCTCTTCTGCACTTATAGAAAGCTTTATTTGAGAGTCTACAGAAAGTGTGATAAAGGGCTTGAATCCCATCTGGACAAGGATGAAAGTAACTCTGAGGCTCCTACTTCTCGTAAGGGTTATCTAAAAAATAGACAGTATGTAAAAAACCTAAACATTTATATAAACAGCACTTTCTGCCAAAACTTCAGGCTCTTCTCTTCTTCCTAGACAGCAAAAGGAACAAACTCCATGCTTTGTACCTCTTCTGAGCCCTCTGTTTCTTCCTAGGAAGAAGGCTCTAGCCCTCAATACTTGGGAGTTTTCCTTTTACCATTGAAAACAGGTAAACATGCTCTGCTTCTATGCAACATCATCTACATAAGGACATTGTTGGTAGAAAGAATTATTAGTCTTAGATGTAGATAGTTATATTCTGTCTAGGCAGCTCTGTAAATAAACAAGTTACTTTCTGGAATTTTGCCTTTTTTACCCAGCTGTAGATAGCTGTAGATAGCTGTACCATGTGGTGCATGGACTATTGTTCCTCTTTGTGAGGAAGTATGAGATTTTTATTAATATAATGGTGAGAAATTTTGAAAATATATATATAAACAGCAGTCTGAACTACTAGTAAAAACTAATTTAATACATATTGTCTTGAAAGTACATAATTTATATGAAAATAGAGAGCAAAACTTGCACTGCAATTTTAAGAACCAGTATTTCCTGACTGGCAGACTCCAAAGACTGTTTTAACATTGAAAAGGACATACCATAACACTAGTTAAAGTAGACAAAAATATTTTGAAGTCATAGTTAAAATGTAATTGGAGAAAATTTGTTGAATAAATACAATACAATTGTAGGAATTTAGAGTAGAAACTAATTTCTAATTACAGTAAATAAACAGCATTGTTTATCTTAAGAAAATAAAGGCCCTTAAAGAAGAAGTTAATTTTTTACCCAAATCAGATATTTTATTTTTATCATCCTTTTCAGTTTAAGGACTTCTATTGGTTCTGTTTCTTCTGTAAATGTAGCTGTTAGAAATAAAAGTATTTACACTTAAAGTGAGTTCCAGAGTATGACATCCTGAATGCACAAAACCACCATGTGCTAAAGTAGAATTTTTCAAAAACTCTGCATTAAAATTATGTTTTCCATTGGCATAGTTTCATTCAATTGGGATTTTATTCCTTCTGATGGATTTTCTCCTTTTTCTAATCCTGCTCTCCCTGTTATATGCTCATGCACATTTTGGAGAAGAGGATAAAGCTTGTAGGTATTTTTAAAGTTCTTTCACTTGCTGAGGGAAAGAATACTTAAAATGGTTTGTGTGCTGGCTTTGGCTGGGATAGTTTCTTCATAGTAGCTGGTATGGGGCTATGTTTTGGATTTGTGCTGAAAACAGCGCTGATGATATATCTGCTTGCTTTTATTACTGATCAGCATCAAGGCCTTCTCTGCTTCTCTCCCCACTGCTCCAGCAAGCAGCTGGGGCTGCACAAGGAGTTGGAAGGGAACACAGCTGGGACAGCTGGCCACAACTGACCAAAGGGATATTCTATACTGTTTGGTGTTGGGCTGAGCATCTATAACTGGGAGAAGGAGGAAGGGCAGGTGTTGGGAGTGATGGTGTTTGTCTTCCCAAGTCACTGTTATGCAAAATGGAGCTCTGCTTTCCTGGATGGTTGTGGAGTCTCCCTCATCGGAGATATTCAAGAACCACCTGGACACAATCCTGTGCCATGTGCTCTAGGATGATTGTGCTAGAGCAAGGAGGTCAGACCAGATGACCCAGTGGGGTCCCTTCCAACCTTGCCTATCCTGTGACTCTTGACTTCAGAAGATTGATGTTTGAGTCTGTAGCTATATATCTGTATAGCAGTACATGCGCCTAAATGGCATTACTTCAGAGGAGAGTTCCTTAGAAGGTTTCACTACATGGGCCTCTGTGAAAAAGTTATTAGCATCCATAGATACTAGGATCTTAGGAGAAGAAAAAGAGGAGAAAAATCAGATAAAATGATCTCCTGCAAGAAGCAGGGAGAAACTTATGCAATAATATCAGCAAGGTTCAATAATATCGGCATCCACAGAGCATGAGTATCAAGCCGTGAAGATGACACAAATAAGGGATGACGTTTGAGGGCCAATTGGTAACCCAGTTGTGGGAGTGGGGAATTATCTGCCTGCCAAGCCATATTGGCCACCATAAACCTTTGGAAAACACTTGGAGAGTGGCATAAAGATAAAAAGAAATTAAATTTTTTTTTATGGAGGAATAAAAAGCTGAAAAGAGCCAACTAAGTTGAAAACTTATGCATATATCAATGATTTCAGACCATAGTTAAAACATTTTCTTGTCATCGAAAGATAATAAATGGGTAGAAATAAAAGGAAAGATAATTTTAAAAATTTAGCTTCCTTTTTTCCTGAAACATTCCTCACTTTTTTTTTTTCAGAGGACCTACAAGTAATAGAAGATGAGTGGATACAATTCAATTTGAGTTTATTCCCACAAAAGAGTAGAGGAATTACATGCCTGGGTGACTAAATGATGGCAATTATAGAAACTTCAATAAAAGCCGAGTAAAGAGCGTCTTTCTTTATTTTTCATCAGAAGTATGTCACCCCATTGGTCTTATGAAGAAATTTCATGCTTTAGAAAGAAAAGAAGCTAAGCAGGTAAGGAATTTGACACTTGCAAAGAGGGGAGGACCTCTCACTGCTGTGCATTCTTCATTCAGGCTGTTCCAGCAATAGAACAGATGCTTCCCACCTATGAATAACCTTAGAACTTTAGCTGGAGCTTTGTCATACAAACAGCAAGGCTACTTCAGTGTGATGGTTCCATGATATGGCTTATGGAAGGCAGTGAAACAGACTCTGGAGGTGGAAATGTCACGAAGTCATCATGAAGCTCAGCTGTGGGGCCCATGTAGACTTGTTTAGCAAGGAAATACAAGTATTCTAGGACTGCCAAAGACATCTTCTGTTCCTAAGCTACTCTTGGAGCATTCCTTGCACTCAGCTCACTGACCTATACTGTTCCCAGGCATTAGATTTTGGCATATAGCTTCAGGTGACTACACTCGGCTTAGAATAATGGATAAAACAGATAGACTCACTTAAACCAGTGTGCTTATTTTTGCTTTTGGACATACCCAAAATAATCAAACAGATATGTAGAAGAGGAATATTTTCCACTACCTGTGAGGGGAAAAAATCTTCAGGAGATGGCTAATGACAAACATTTTTCCATGTCTGATATATCAGCAGGATTCTGGCACTGCCCATAGGAAAAAACCCCACATGTCTGTGCACATTCAACACACCCATAGGAAGACACTGTGTTTTTGCAGACTGCCATCGCAGTTATGTTTGGCACATATGTTTTTCATTGGAAAATAGAAAATGTTGGTGGTATACAGCACACTAAACAGTACACTATCTACTAGGAGGAGAATGAGATGAGAATGACTACAAGATCATGCAGCCATGGGAAAAGCTGGAGATTTTGGGTAAAGTTAAACAAGTAAAAACCACATCTGTGTAATGAAAATAGCAAATATGGGGAGAAGTCTACATGGCAAGATCTGCAGGTAGATCACAGTAAATATGAAGAATTTATCAACACATCTGATCCTGCAAACAAGGAGGAATACATAGACCCTTTGAAGAATGATGCAGAAAAAATGGGGACAAAATAAAATCCAACTTAAAGCAGCCAGGCAAGGCTCCTAAAGTGTCTAAACAGATGTAGAGATATTAAAAGTTTACAGAACATAGAGTGTTACTTAAATAAAGAAAATTATTTATCCACCTTCTACATGTATATTAGCACATGCCTCTCTGTGTTCTGTTCTATGTTCTAGTACAACAGCATGATCATAGACTCAGCTGCCATGGCTGCTAATGTAAGTGAATTTCAATACATTCACTTAAAGAGGAGACCTCAGATGTCACCTGGGTGAAAAAATCCCCCGTCATTATTCAAGGTCCTTGTTGGCTGAAAATACCATCACCTCAGTGTTGCCAGTGTCTACAAAATGCTGTAAAACAGCACTCCAAGGCTGTAGCTGCAGATGTATGGACTGCAAATTGGCCAAAACCTCAGAGAGCTTTGGGCTTACAGACATATTTTCAAACTTTTTTGAGCAAAAAGTGCAGTGGAGCAAGTCCAGTGCTAGATTTCACAGACAAAATCAAATAAACCTGTCCTGCCTCAGATGAAAAGAGGATTCAAAATGATGGAGTTAGAGCTCAGGATGAAATCCCACAGAAAATAAAAAAAGCCATAAGGAGTGCCAAGTTGAGAAAACACACTCTCAATTGCTATTATCTGTTAAGAACTTTTATGTTGTTTTCCATTACATGTTTTCATGATGTTTCTGTAAAGGCCTGTCATATGTGTAAGGAATGCAACTACTGCAATGGTTCCCCAGTGAAACACAAGGCAATATGCTAAAAACATAGGAAAAACTCATCTGGATGAAGAAATAATTTCCAGGTTATTTTTACTAATAAGAAAAAAAACCCCAAACAAAAACCTAACAGGGAAAAAAGCACCAAATTATAATAAATTAACATCTCCCATGTCAAAGTCACTGGGGATTTGGAGAACTAGAGATTAAGGCAAAACTTGTTTTAACTGGGCTCTCAGGCACTGCCTGGTTGCATGAGAAGGAAGTTGGCTGCCTCTCTCCTAGGTTGTAAATGGCTATGATGACACATCGACTATCTGTAGATATACGTGGTTATTACCCTGTGGACACATACTCTGTTGGCATGGTAGACACTTTCTCAAAAAAAGGAGGAAAACACAATTTCCTAGTTTACACAAGAGGTTCTCAGCCTGGCCGTAACCATTGTGCAATGACATAAAGGTACAGCAAACCATGGCACCACAATAAAATGTGGACTTGATGCCTCCTGACAAGAGTGATGCAATCTTTCCTGCTGTAATCACACATTAGAGCACCTAATTTCATCTGAACTGTGGATTCCACAACTGCTTTCAGACACCTGCACTCTGTCTTCATCTACTCCCCATATTGGTGTGAGAGCTACATACACATCAGCTTCTCCTTGTTTTGGTTCCTCTTGGAGAAAAGCAAGGTGTGAAGGCCAGATGGAAACCATGATTAGAAAACTAGAAGACTGAGACATGGCACTAAGTAGAAAACTTCAGTTATCAGTTCTGTTTTATTCTCAGATCCAGATAAAGGGTCAACACAGAGAAAATGAAAAATACTCTAGAGGATTGATGTGTCTTAGCACTGTCTTTCGAAAAACTGCAGACCAATTCATAGATCATGAGAAAGAAGGGAGAGAGGCAAGATAGAAAGAGAGAAAAAGAAACAAGTCTGTTGAGAAATAAGAAATTGGGAAAAATCACATTATTTTTATCATGGTCCAAACAATACTGGGCTCAGATGAGGGAGAGACTAGCAACAACACTGAATATTGTTGCTCAGATACTGACATTTGACATTATCCCATCACAATTGCCCAGAGACTGCCAGCAGCTAGTGCTGTATTTATTCAGTTCATAATATTAATCCCAAATTTCTTTAAACTTCTACATCAGAAACAGGTGTGATGAAAATCATAAAATATCATTACAGAAAAAAGTAGTATACTAGGGAAAATGCATGGTGGCATTCTGAAAGAATCTGCTCTTCTTTCTATTCTTTCGTATATTCTGTAAGATTGTGTCCTCCTAGCTGAAAGTCTAAATGATACACAAAATAACTTAGTGTCACACTGAATTTTAAGAAAAGTCTTTTTTTTTGTGTCCAGCTTGTGATGGATGAACCAAAGAGAACCAAGGATTTACTCACTGAGTTTGAACAGCTTTTGTGGTGCTAAGTCTAAGCATTTAAAAAATGCCTTTTCTTCCTCCCTCTGTTCTCCCTTGTCTTCATGACATATGTTCCTTTTAATTTAAAAAATTTCTGGGTTTTGCTTTGAAATGTAACTTTTACAGCTTTGGTACAACCTTGGGAAGAAGAATAATCATTCAGGAACAAAGAACTACTCTTTTTCTGACTGTAACATGGTTCCTTCCATGGAAAAAAAACTTGGCCAATTGACCATCATTCCTCTGCAATTTTCTGTGGATATCTCCTTTGGTCACAGTTCAGATTTTTTTTCTTGGCCAGAGGCACATAAGAAAACATAACCTGAACACTAATTCTGATGAAGAGTTCCATCTCTCAACACCATAAGACAGGCTCCTATCCATAGGGGTGGATACATCAAGACAGATTTCAAGTACATAATGGAGCATCAGTGTAAAGTATATGCACTTACATAAATATCTTCAAACTGAATTAAAATTCAGTTTAGATCTGTACTTTACTGTATCCCTGAAAACTTGTCTTCTTCAGGGTACAAATGGGCAAAGGAAACAACAAAAGATGTCTCAAAAGAACGTCAATTGTAAATATTGATCATTTGACTTATTTATTTAAATGCATAGATGTTACAAAATAGATCAAAATGATGTACAGTTTCATAGCATTAGAAGTTGAAACAGGGATACAAATTTATTTCTCAGGTATAATATATATATAGCGTCATATGACAACAGAAAAGAAATGATACATTGGTAAGTTCACTGCAACACGTGTTAGACAACAAGCCTCCTTCTCCAAAAAACCAGATACAACCCCACCCACACAATTATCAAAAAACCTGAACAAGAAAAATGAAAATACATAATGAGAGGGGGGAAAGAGCATTTCACTCTATAAACACTGAACTTTTCTTTTGACATGGGTTCAGATAAAAAAGCATAGAAATATACTTATTTTCCAATCCCCAGCATCTTTAAGCCTCAGAAAAATCTTTCCTTGTTGCATATAGAAAAAAGCATCAGTAGATGGTTTGCTTCTTAAATGAACCCTGCCTTTAAGCACCATTTCAATTACATTAGAGCGCCTACATGAAACAAAACTGCTTAACTCCTAAGAGCTTTTGATTCCAATATTACCATTCACTCATAAGGAAGAATTTTATTACTTTAAATGTAACATCTAAGATACTTCCTGACTTACAGGATGCTCTACTGAAGCTGTAGTGAGTTAGCAGCATGATGAACAGCCAGTGATTTGAATGACAATTGCTGTTGTGAGCTAAACATATAACCTGAGAGATATTCCCTCTCTTTCCTGCTGGCCAAAATAAACCTAAGTATAATTTATATGAACTTTCAATATGAGGTATTTTAAAGAATTTACAATTGTATTACCCAATGATAACGTGCCAAAATCTTCTTCCACTCTGAATTCTGTCTTTTGGCACAAGGAGATAATGAATTGCAACCATTTCAATCTGGATTTTTCACAGATCACACTCAGGGGATCTCTGCAGAATGTGGATAATGATCAAAATTTTCTATCTGTTCCACTGACTTGTGTGAATTTAAAAATGCATTCCCTTGTAATTCTTTTCTAACAGAAAATAACTCTACCCTGAGGAAAAGTTGGGAAATGAAGGCTAAGCAGAAAAAAGGTATTGAAATTACCATTAGTAATCAATTTTGTTTATCATTTCTTGAATTAACCAGATATGCTATTGCCCATCTTTTGAATTAATCAGATGGGTAATTGCTATTTTTCTTAAATTTTTCAACTATTTTCTATTGAAAGAAAGCAATTTGAGAAGGTTATTGCTATTTCAGGCTTCTATTGATAGAATTTCAACATTCTTCTTGCAAATTTAAACAAGGTTTGTGCACTTTGAGACCACCAGACCAATTATGTATTATCTGAGAACTAGAGCATACAAATTTTCAATTCTGTAGTTTTAAAAAGCACCACAAAAATTTTGTGTGCTTGGATTCCAAGATTGTTTCATTCTAGAATAGGAAAGCAAGAGTTTTGTCTTGAAAACTTAGCAATAATGGGCAGATTGCAACAGTAATTTGGGCGTTTAAAATTTTATTAGGGATCATCATAATTTAGTATCTGAGTAATGAGGCTTCCCACACCCTGGTTTTTAAGAACTATATCTGACTTAACACTTCTAAAAATTCTTCTGACATCTGAATAACTGTTTTACCTCATACTAATAAAACTCTGTATGTTGGGTAGTCACCAGCTAATAAAACTGTAATTGAGTTCTGTACTTACAAATCATGCAAGATTAAGAAATGGAAGAGTTGTGCACTGCACCTCTTTTCTCAAAGGAAACAGCCAAAGTCATGTGTCTCTGAAATCAAGGCCGAAAACTTTAGATTTGCATTTGTTTTCAAAAAGTCCTAAAACCTCTTGGGTTCCTATGTAATGAGTGGCATTCTCAACCACAAGAGGGCATCCATGCTTGCAACCTGATCCTCAGAGGGAACGTATGAACACATAGATCTACCCACCCATCCACCTACCTACAGATACAGATAGCATATAGACACAGATATATTTCTTTCCGTGCAATCACAGTACTTTTGCTCGAGGAGATTTCCTCTTGCAAAGCCCCATGGTATTTCCCAGTATTAATAGGGGATGGCATATGAAGTCTAATTTTGCTGTTCACAAAGCTCTCATGGAATCCAATTTTTCATTCCTGCAGAAGTTATATTAAAACTCTTCATTGAGACTTGATCAAACTCACCTCAAATTCAGAGGGAAACAAACTGATCTCAAAGAACAGATCCCAAGGATAAGTGTGCAAGGTCAAGCCCAGATCTTCTGAAGTCATTTATTTTTCAGAGAGACAATCTGGAATCACTAAAACTTGCTCAGCATCGATCTGAAGTCATGACTCTCAGAGGTCTTACTCTCCCCATAATTTGTTCCACAGGCACTTGCCTGTTGTGAGGAGGGGAGGGTACTGTTTCTTTTGGTTTTGAACTGGAATACATTTTCCTCTCTGATGCACATAAAACTCTTATTAGAGCCTGAAACAACCATAAAAAGGAACTCTGAAAGCAAATCTGACCTAGTGTTAAGTTATATGTTTAGCTGAAAAAGATCTCACAAACACTGGATTGTATATGGTAATATTTGCACAAAAAATAATCTGTAACTTCAGCACCAGAACACAGAGGTTAGCACCAAAAGGTATCAATGGCCACCCATCACCTCAGATGTTTAAATGAGGCAAAAAGTCACAAGCAGATATTATTATAAACAGCTGCACTCAATAATTAATTATATCAATTTTGTTATATCATTTTTTACTCTTATGCCTCTCACAGTATTTTGACAAAAAATGATTTCTGCCTTATTTTAGCTTGTGCATACTTTTACAATTTTATATTTAGAACAGAAGTCTGAGCTAATTCTTCTGTCTTTAAAGGCACACCCCTCTGCTGAGAAGAAATTAGTACTTCAAAGCCATCAGAATAGCAATTGGAGGTGGTTTGCCTCAGCATGGCCTTGAACTCATCAAGCTCAGCATGTATTTGAGCTGCCAAAGACATCTGAAGTCTTCTGCACATTTCAGTGCTTTTTTTGTAGCAGCACTTGGTGTCAGGTAGTCAGTCAGGAAGCACTGGCACTGGCAATCAAAACAGAGCTTTACTGGCATTGTCATTACCTGGCCCAAGAGTAAAAAGATAATAGAAATTGGGGCAATTCATATAAGCAATACAGAAAGGCCTTCCACTTTAAAGTGGAAATTTCATGTGGCAATCAAATATCTGATGATCTGTAATCCTCTTTGTTAAATGAAAAGTATTCAGCTAATGCTTGAGTGCTTGTGGCTGGTTTTATCAGGAGCTGCTCGTATGAAATAGCTTATTTCCAGATCATATTTTGCTGCTGTCAATTACAGTGTGATTACAATAGTTAATCCCTAGCACCATTATGGGATGTTGTGAAAAAACCTGCATACCTGTTTGTTAAAATCAAAGTTTTCTATATTCACAGAAAACAAAATATTCCACAAAATCAAGGTAATTGTAGCAACTTAAAAAGTAACAGATACGATAACATATATACCCGTGATAATAATTTCAGCTGAATTACAGAATTATAAATTAATTTACAATGTCTAGTCCTGTTTGGAAAGTGTACCATACAACATACAAGTTGCAAGTTTCAAAGTGCATAGTCATTTATTGTTAGACCTACTGCTGTAGGCTTCATGGCTTAACCTGAACTTTTTCTTATGCTCTGCTTCCTATTTGTATTTTAAAAATAAAAATACTGCAAATGGCTAGATGCACTGCTTTAACTGTGCTGTCTTTACCTCTATAGAAGATTTCTTATACAGAACAAAAAGTCATTTTTCACCTGCATCTTTGTCAAAAACTGTGCTGGCTGAGGGGCTAGTAACCCACCAAGTAGTTTTGTCTCACTCATTTATTTCAGTGTGTACATAGATAATGCAAAGAGTTTGTCTTTCACTCCCAAAACAGGACTGGCTTTTACTCTGCCAAAGTGTCTGACTGATTGAGTACTGTTCAAGTCCAAACTCCTTTGAAAACAAAAGGAAAAATGTTTATATTGTACCTGTTAGGATAAAAGTTAGTAGAATATTACGAAGAGTTATCCTTTTACAACATGGACACATCTAAAGGCAATACGCCTGTCTAGTTCTTGTCCTGTCAGATACAGAAGTGTCACTAACCAGAAATATCTGAAGAGCCACAGATCAGCTGCTGACATTCTCTGATGGATCAGAGCACAGAAAGATAGAGAGCAGCTGCTACATTTCATACACTATACAGCCTGTTCCAGATATCTTACTGGAGAAAAAGAACAACTAATGTGAAGAAATCAAATTCTCATCTTTCTTTTTATATCACCAGCATGTTGCTTAATATTCTGGTGACAGACTGTCTCAAATACCCTAAGAAGACTGAATGAGTGACTTTAAGATACATACATATGTAGCTCTAGTGAAATTATCCTTTCTCATTCCACTTGCCCTACTCAGTATTGCTATTAAAAGTTCATAAATTTCAGAGGTCTAAATGTAGCAGTGCAAGCAGACTAAACACTTATATTTAAAGTGGAGTACATTCTGCCCTATAACATAAAGCCAAAATTTGAAGCTATTTCAATGACCTTGTAATAGTGGCAGACATTTGATTTCTTCCTTTTAATCACCTGTTTTTCAAGAAAAGTACCTGTATAATATTTTGGTTTTAATATCTCTATTAGGCACCCATAAGGCATTCAGGTTTTGGCAGAAAGTTTTTGGCAGATTTGGTTTTTAATAATGCACGCAGATATTTTCAGAAACAGTGCAATATATTTTTAATGGACACTGGCAATTGCTTTAGAAATTTGGAATTTTTGCAACGAATCTATATGAATTTTAAAGATCCCTAATGTCTTTTATTTAGAGATCTTCCTACCTGTTTTTAGGTCTAATCTCTCCTGATTATCAACCAAATTTCAGTCAGAGGGATAACATATATACCGGTAAACCTACAGTGTAAAAAACACTATGGATGTATATTGCTTTGTAGCAATATATTTCTTCTGGTAAAAGAGTAAATATACTCCTGCAAAGCACCATTATAGAACTATGACTGTGTTCAGAAATACAGGAAGGTAGAGTCAAGCTGTGCTGTTATACCAGAATTTTTACAGTGATGTCGCTTTCTATCTAGATGAGACTTCAGGCACATGAGTTAACAGCCACTGCATCTTAGTCAGTGTGGTTCCTCATTCTCTTTAATATTCCTGTCTGCACACAGACATGTGATAGCAGCAGCCATGTGCTGAACTCTTGAAACACCATAAATGAACTGATGCTGTGCATGAGGTAGCTAATATCCTGCAGTTTCTCTTGTACATATGTTTTCCTCTGCTCAGTGTCCCACTGACATTGCAGGTGAAAGCACAGGTGTAAACAGGAGGAACCATTGGGAGTGTGAGGACAATTCATTGCTTTGCATGTCACACTCCATTTTTGAAGCACAGTATTAAAAAATGACCCTTTTCTTTCTAGAGCTATTATTTTTAAAAGGAAGTAATATTCTATCTTTTGTTGTCCTTTTAATATAATCTAATCTTCAGGAAGCTACACTTGCTAAGATTAAAATTAGTTTGCTCTCCTTTAACAAAATGTTAATCTAAAAGGGATAATGTGAGTCTTAAATCCCGAAGTGTTAAAACCAAACTATACTGTACTTTGAAAGCTAATTATACAAAAGCATACAAAAAGAAAATATCAGAGTATTATTACAATATCTCTCTATATATAATATGTGCAAAATTTAATACACAAGGTTCTTGTTACTCATCTGTGGATTTTCTTTAAAATAATGTTAACCTTAACTTATTTAAACCAGTATAAGTAGTTTGATGTTACTCCTGGGAAACAAAGATTGTCGATACAAGAACCTCCATAGCTTGGAGGACAAGCTGAACATGGGACTCCAACTTTATATGGTGCTTCTCCAATCCAATTCCCCCTGAAAATAAAAAATGAAAAAAAAAAGCTTAATAATTTCAGAGTGGAAGAAAAAAAATCATTAACCATACTTGTTTTGAATTATTAATGTCTCCACTGATATCCCATAAATGTTCTGGTACTAAACACGTGACATTAGTTTATTTCTGTAGTTTACTGATAAACATTGATCTAGCAATTCCCAAAAAAGAGCAGGAAAATGGCCCTGTGAATCCAGGCCAGTAACACCCATTCCACATCCTTTCGTCTCAGTGGTGAAGCCCCAGACTTCTTGCTTTTGCTACAACCAAGTGATTTTTGATTCCCTGATCCCATGACAGAGTATTTTTTACTGGAGGTCTACATTTATGAAAAAATAGCAAAATAAGTATTGGTGCAAGGTTTTCCTTGAGCACGTTGTTGTCTGGCAGTTACCTTAAAAGCTTGTGGTGGGAAGATGGAAAAACAAACTGAGTGAAACCCTCACTCTTAGGTTGCACCAGCCTAGGTTCACATTGTGAAGCTCTGAGGCTGAATTCATGGTTAGAGAAAAGGGAAGATAAAAACTATTTGCACCAGTAATATATTAAAAGGAACTGGACTGGGGCATTTCCAGAGGTCTCACAGATGCAAATGAGAGGAGAAGGAGGGCTCCTGTGTAGTGAATAGAGGTGTGCAGTAGACCCTAGAGGGAAAGGGGCACAAAGTCTGGAGGGTGATCATATCAAAAGAGGCAACTCTGAAACATCTAGGAACATCTGAAAAACACATCCAGACTTTAAGGGGTTTATATAAACCACCGACTGTTAGAGAATCATGTAACACTCATGATGTAGGCAGAAAGTTAAAATTAGATTTTTATTTAAATGTTATGTCTCACAGAGCAGAGAACTTTCCTTTAGTTTGCATGTGACGTGGAATAGCAGTGAGTAATGCAATTATTTATGAAACATTTTGTCATCCCCCACCTCCCAGCCAGTAACACTGGATGAAAAGCCCTGGTCTGGGTTGTGCCTTGGAAGAAAGTAGGAATCTCAAATAATTTGCTCATTCCTACTTCTCTTCCAAATGGGTAGAGCAGACTAAGCGCTCAGGAAATATATTTAGTCTGATAACAGATATGGAAATTCAGAGTTTGCTGAAAACTGCTTTCTGCTTCATTTTCCATGCAACACATGGCGGATTTGTGTGAGACTGCTAGATAATCTGGGGCCTTTCTAAACTGCACTCCTTATCTTTTGGGGGTTTTCACTCATTTCAGAAGCATAAATATTTTCCTGTGTTACAGCATGGCATCAGTGAAAATTACAGGAGTTCTAGATCCTAAATCTTTGCCAAATTCCAATATTAATAACTCAGATTGGGGCTGCAATATTCACTCCCTTCCTCTTTGGGAGAGTTTCTAATGTGCTAGTTACTCAGAAGGGCAGAGACTTTACTGAGTGGCAAAGAGACTTCTGCATGTGTGCCCAAAGACTCTAAGCCCAATGTCCTTAACTCAATTAAATCTAGAAATACAAACTTAACCCAGAGAAGACCACTCAATATAATTTTTGTGACCATGCAAGAAGTAGATGTGAAAATCATGATTCCACTTCCTAAGACTGAAAGGTCTACTCAAAATCTCACACAGAGAAAGAGCTTGCAACTTCAGGCTTTGGTTTTCTGTTCGAGAAGCTGTGGGACTTTTGGACTCAGAAAATATAAAATGTCATTAATTCATTGCTAACTGATACACAAACACTAAATCAGTTTCCAAAAATGCCTAATGTATAAATCCATTTTATTCCTATATATGAAAATGAGATAAGTATTCCAGAAAGTTTTTTTTTGGGGGGGGGTTTCAAATTAGGATACATAAAAAAATTCTCTTAGAATCTTTGATTTCATCTTGTCCATGTTTTGAGGAGCTATAAGTCACATACAGTTTTTGCTGCCTAATCTTTGCTCCCTCACATTCATTTCTTACCATCCTTTTCCAGTAAATACTAAAGACAAAAGGACAGAGAAATCTCCTTGATTTCCAAAGGTGGTTTTTTCCCCAAGTAAATTTTCTTACGAAATCCTATCTTTTTTTCAGTTGAAAAACCTTTAAAAATTCTTTTTACTCATGTAACAGCTAGAATAATGACATATTCTTGCATATTCTTTACCACAAATGGACATGTGCCACCAAGAGTTTATGGAAAACATGCTCAGTAAATTATACTCAGGTTCCTATACAGAACTATGTCTTTGCCTAATACACAGTCCCAGAAAGCAGCACTTACACTGTCTGTGTGGCTTTTGCAACAGTGGCGCAAACCAGACCGCAAATTGAAGCTCTCCCAGAGCCACACTTCACTGACTCATTCTGCACCCAAACGTAAGCTTGGGATGATGTCTAGGAAATGCTGGCAGGAAATTAATTTCTGCATTTCAACCTAAAACAGACCTCTGCAAGTTATGGGATATACGGCAACCTACGGGTGTCTATGACCTGTATTTTAACAGACCCTAATACGGAAGGCAAGATGAGACAGATTTGCACACATGGAGCTTAGGCTGATGGACTTTATATGGAAGCAATGCTACGGATTATGTAGCATGGTCATAAGCAAAGGTATCCTGTGAGCAAAAACATGCATCATAGAATGAATCACAGAATGGTTTGGGTTGGAAGGAACCTTGAGGACAAACTGGTTCCAAACCCATTGCCACAGGCAGGGAACCTCTCACTAGACCTGGCTGCTCAGAACCCCATCCTGTCTGGTCCTGAACACCTACAGGATGGGGAGTCCACAACCTCTCTGGGTAAACTGTTCCAGTGCCTCACCACCCTCACAGTAAAGGAGTTCTTCCTAATGCCTAATCTAAACCTACCCACCTTAAGCTAAGGCCATTCCCTCTCATCCTATCACTACATGCCCTTGTGAAAAGTCCCTCTCCAGCTTTCTTGTAAAACCCCTTTAGGTACTGGTAGTTTGATACAAGGCCTCTCTGGATCCTTCTTTCCAGGCCAAACAGCCCCAACTCTCTCAGCCTGACTTCATAAAAGAGGTATTCTAGCTCTGATCAACTTAGTGGCTCTCCTCTGGATCTGCTCTAACAGGTCCATGTCTTCCTTGTGCTAAGGACCCCAGAACCATATGAAGCTCTCCAGATGGAGAGCAAAGTAGAGAAGGAGAATCACCTGCTGGGCACATCTATTTTGATGGCTTTCTGGGCTGCAAGCATGCCTTGCTAAGTCATATGAAGCTTTTCATCTACAAACACCCACAAGTCCTTCTCCTCAGAGCTGTTATCAATTCATTCTCTACCCAGCCTGTACCTGTGCTTGGATTAACCCAATCCAGGTGTGTTTGGCCTTACTGAATTTCATAATGTTTACACAGGCCCACTGTCAGTAAATCAAGAGCCTTGCTTACCTTATGAAGTCTAGCCCACCACACCTATCTATAAAAGAGTGAAGAAATAAGGAATTCAAAGTAAAGTGAAGTCAGCACAAAGAAGGAAGAAAAAAATATTATAATAATAACAGCAATAACAGAAAACAAGTTTTTTGTTTTGTTCCACACACATCAAGTTGACTCCTTTTCTTCCTTGTATACTAAAGTCATACATTTCTGTATGTTCATATGGAAAGCTTGAACAAAGCCCACAGAAAAAGCACAAAGAGAGGTCATGCTGCAGAAAAAAAGAGTAAGCAGTCCTATGAGAGGACCAAAACATGCACAAAGTATAAAAATAAACAAAAATAAAGGAGAGCAACTCACTTTGGGGCATAGTTGCATACCAAGTAAACAGCTCGCCGCCAAACAGATCCCCAGACGTTCATATTGTGGCACGTGTGGATTGCGCAGCCTATACGATTGGAAGTGGCCCAAACCATCTGAATAAATATTTATTATTGGTGAAGTCCAAATTGAAAAGGAATATACATATACATATATTTATAGATATACACATACATTTATTTGAGAGAGAGGGGTATAAATACATCATAGGAAAGTCCAGCTTTGGACATGAGATTTTGAATAGAGGAAATTTATATAACCTGTGTGTAATGGGTGCACATGGGTCCATAACATCGCATCGGGCACCTAGGGTTGCAATCTTGAGGATAAGGGAAAGCATAATCCTTCACCTCATCATACCATGGCTTTACCAGCTGGAGAATAGATCGATACCTGGGTTTGTTTAAAATACAGAAAGAAAAACATTTTAGATTTCTCCTCACATCACTAGGGTCACAGTATGAAGCAATAATATTCTTGAGCCAAACGAACACTGACAGATATAGATATATTCTACAGATATAGACATAGAATACTGGATAACTCTTGCATCAGTCCAAGATCTGGATTTCAAAGGTTGTTCAAAGGCTGACAAAATAATTGTTTTGTGTATCCTCTTACCTTCCAGTTCTTACAGATAGGTTCTGGCCCAAAAATCTCAGAAGATAGGAAGGGCCATGGTCCCAAATGCACGTAGCAGCCCAAGCCTCAGCAGATTTGGCAAGAGTTTCATCCCAAACCTGAGGAAACAAAGTATTCTTAGCAGTAGAACAGAAAAAAGCAGATAATGATCATAGTGCTAGAACAAAAGCAGCATGTACCTTAATTCAAAAATACACTATCGTGATACATCAGATCTGGAACTAGAAGAGACCTGTGGAGCAGCATGCACAGAATTCAGTGGGATTTGTCCTGTTGCTGGACAGAATTCCTGCCCATATCATTAGAGGAAGCCAAGTATTCTGATCTCTCCCTTTTTTTCTGGAAAAGCCCTTCACCAAACAGGCATTCTCCTACCATTTTCCCTTCTGTGTTGATGAGATCCATGTGTGGAGAGGAGTGAAACATTGGCTGGGACTCAGATAGAAAGTGAAGGAGAGAAACACAGGGAAGAACAATTCAGCATAGGTATTACATACCCCATAAAACCCCAGCACATTTGAAATAGGATCTCAGGAGTATCTATAGCCAGAGACAATGTGTGTGGCAACTCTTCATATTTGAGGTCACAAGGTCAAGAAAGGGATTCCACAAAGGCAAAGACTATGGATAGTTTCCAGGTACAGTATGGATTTCACTACTTTATTCTGCACAGGAACTCGCACAGCTCACTGCCTGATAGAAAAAGATAACAGCTCTGTAAGAACAGACAGTTTGACTTCTTAAGTTCTCCAATGTTTGGAACACGACAAGTGAATTTAAACACTGTCTGCTTTATATGCTTTGCCTGCTCAATTACATGCTTGATTTGTAATTCTGCTGTTTTCTCCACAGCAAAACAGGTTTGTCTCAGAAATAACAGAGATGTTGGCAACAGAACCTACTGCACCACTGGAACTCCTGATAAAGAACATCTCACTGTTGCATTACAAGTGCACACAAATCCTAGTATATCTTAGTGTTTAAGGGATACCCAAGTAGGCTGTAGATTCTGGAATTACATGTATATTTGGAATACCCTTCTTGGGGTGTTTAGGTGCAGAATAGTTGTAGTGAATTGCAAGCAGTGGTAAAATTACCTATGTAGACCATCAGTGCTTTTTAAACACAAACACAAACTCATATATCTTGAGTGGTTATGCAATAAAGAGTATGCTCTCTGAGGCGTGAAATAAGAGGCAAACTCAGAAATCAACTTATCAAAGTATAAAGTGGCCCACATCACAAATATTTTCTGTACTATGAGCTAATAATGATTTCTAACACTGAATTCAGTTTTAATTTCACAAACCTGAAGAGTGAAAAGACTGATCACCGACTATGATAATAATTTATACCCCGACTTTAGTACTTTGTGAAATGTGTCTTAGTGAGAAGGACAAAATCTAGTAAATGTTATGAAATTGCTAGACCATTGAACCAAGCTTTTGCAAATATGGAGTGGATAGGGTACCTCCTCAACTAAAGGTGAAGAAGCACAATTGAGACCAGTAAGACTCCTTAACACAAATAATTTTCCACTCAAGTGGAACCACCTTAGGGATGGTAAAATGGGTGTTACTTAAAGCAGAGAAGATTTATTTTACACCTGTTCAGAAAATTTTCCAGAACAAAGTCAAAGTAAACTGCAAGTACAAGGACAAATGACAGAAGTCTTAAGAAGAAACATGCTACAAAGGAATATTCTTCAAGCCAGGGAACACTTCAACTTCAGCTCTGAAAAATTATGGGAGTTTCTTGGAGGAATTAGAGATAAAAAATCCAAAACCCAAGATATGCTCTAGGGCCCAAGGCGAAGAAAACTGTGCATAGACATTTCTTCTGCTTTGTATCTCTGCCATTAAGTTTACTAGCTGCATGTGGCCAGTGTATAAAAACTCCTTTATAATCTCTGTGGTACAGCAGTGGTCCCAAAAAGAGGGCTTAAAGAGTAGGTACAAACATAAAAGAGAGCCTGAGGAGTGTGCCTGAAAGGTTGGGGCCACAGCCGGCGTTTGGAGCCTGCCCAGGCCCAGGGGAGCAGAGGAACTCACGGATCCAGCGCGTGGGTCCAAACACAGCTGCCTGGTGTGCATCCATAAGGAGCTGCTCTGCCAGGACTGTGACACCCCATAAACACCCTCCTTTGCTGGGATTAATCACGCTTCTGGCACGAGTGCTCCTGCCAGGAGGCTGAGCATGAGGTTTGCGTGCTTGCTCCCAAGTGACCTGTCTGCGCTCCCGCAGTAATCTAAACGTGCACTGTATTCGCACAAACAGCGCCAACATCCTCATTTCCACCCAGCACGTTTTTGTGTACTGAACTGCCTCGCAAAATAGCATGTTAGGTGTTTCAAAGAAATGTGAAGAATGGACTAGGTTTTCACAATTAACACTCTCTAAACAATGCACAGCCCCTGCCTTGGACAGCGAGGGCATTTCTAGTTCCGTTTTGCTTCTCTGCAGCTTCATTTCTGGTTATCAGGAATCATCTGCAGCATTGGATTGGTAAAGTTTTGGGGTGTTGTTTCAAACTCAGTTAAAATGTTGTGAGTTTGTCATGTACAGTACACTCTGCTTTCCATGATCTATTCACTCTTGATCCCTCTCTGGACAGATCAAATTTTTGGCAAACATAAAAGAAATAGAAGCAAAGAGAAGGAAAATAACTACTGACTAAGCAATAAGGGGGAGGTGAGCATATGCAGCTTCTTTAAATTTCCTCCATTCTTTATTAGCAGGCTGGTGAAAAGCCTCTATAGAGTCCCTTAGGGCTATGTAAATCACTTGTATTTCATGGGAGAAGTTTATTGTCTCACCTTCCTTATTTTCTTCATTTTTTCAGATGAAAAGGTGGTCTCAGTCCTTCTAGGACTAGCTCTAGATGATGACCAGAAGAAGGGAATGCATAAGGGAGACCATATAGTGTCTTTCAGCCCCTGAAGTGAGCCTACAAAATAGCTGGAAAGAGACTTTTTGCACTGGGATCAAGTGATAGGACAAGAGGGAATGGCTTAAAGCTGAAGGAAGTTAGGTTTAGATTAGATACAAGGAAGAAATTCTTTAGTGTGAGGGTGGTGAGGCACTGAAACAGGTTTCCCAGAGAAGTTGTGGATGCCCCATCCCTGGAAGTGTTCAAGGCCAGGCTGGATGGAGCTGTGAGCAACCTGGTCTAGTGGAAGGTGTTCCTGCCCATGGCAGGAGGGTTGGAACTGGATGATCTTTAAGATCCCTTTCAACCCAAACCATTCTATGCTTCTATAAAAAGGCAAATTAATATAGGCTGAAGGTGAAAAATATTATCTCATAATGATCCAAAATATTGTAAGAGACTGTGCCATTAGTTCACCCTTTCAAAAAAAGTCTGAACCTGAGTCCACAGTTGTACTAATTTTTATCACAGTTCAGACCACTGTTTTGGGCATGTAAGAGGACAGAGCAAAGACATTTGGATTTTGAAGCCATGTGGCGTCATTGTTGTACATAGATAAATAGCATACCAAGAAATGCAAATATATCCTAAAAAGAGAAACTGAAGTACCTTGAATGTGAGAGAGGCTGTTTCTGTACAAGGAGAAATTAAAAAGCTCAAGCTAATTAGCAAAGAATTTAAAAGAAACAGAGTGATAAACAAAATTACAAACTCTGAAATATGGGCAATCCAGTGTTCCTATTAAATACATCTGATAAAGCTGCCTGACATGAACACAAAATTGGACAAGAAAAAAAGGAGAAAGATTTCCATACTCAGTGGGTTAAAATCTAAGAAGGTGACTCATCCTGAAATGCTGATCATGCAAACTCCCAGTGCCAAACTATGATCATCCACTCCCTGGGGACAGCTAATCTTCATTTGCTAGGTTGCAAGTAGTTGAGGAAGAAGTCACCTTCTATGCAGTATAAAGATCCCCCCTAAACTCCAGATCACTGATTTGGCCCAGCATGGAAACCTTCCCACTTCTCAACTGGGTCTAACTGAGCCACAATAGAGTTAAAGTGTGTCACCACACGTCCACTGACAACTTGAAATGAACGTCCTTTAGCCAATTTATTTTTCTTTCTTGAGCCAAAGATTATTTTCCTAGAAAGCTCTCTGACTGTGCTCTCTGTACTGCTCCCTGCAAAACAACACTTCCAAACTACATCTCACTTGAAAATTGTCAAGAGGACGGAACACAAGGAACAGGACAGTGTTTCTACATGGGGAGTTTCAGCACCTGAGACCACTTCTGAGACAGCTCTGGGGTGTTCTCTGCACTCACACAGCATGTGCTTGCTGAGAGTTAGGAGTAAACTCTTAGCACTAATAAAGTCAGCAGGAATTTTGCCAGCGAGCCAGAATTTCATCCTAGATTTTGTTTGTTTCCCTCTCTGTAAACAAATAGTAAAATATTTAATCCCCAAAATGTGTAATAAGCAATAGAGTGTAAAACAAGATCTCTTTCATGTTGAATTAAATTTCTTGAAGCCCAAAAAGCAGGCTTCCTTCACCAAGGAAAACCTTTTAATATTATGGATCACACACAGTTCCCTCATACATTCCCTTTTTATAACTGTTTCTGTAGCTGTCTCTCAGTTGTTCTTAGATAATTTCCATGTAGAAAGGATGAAGTTGTCCTTTTGTGCTTGTTTGGAGCAGGAAGTCCTGGTCACAACTATGCTCTTAGGTACTAAAACAATGGTGAAGCTGAATAAACATTCTGATGATGAAAAAGAAAAGAAACAACTACACCATTACAATGATCTGTCCACGGCATTTGTTGAAAAAATAAATGGCTGTTCCCTTCCTACTTTGATACCTATGTTTCAATTTGAGGAATTGCATATGTAACAATTTTTAACTATAACTTGAACTTAGAAACATGGTTCTCTCATTTTCATTGCAGGCAGAATTGTGGTCCTCAATCATTTAAATGAAGCAGCTTTTTCTTGAAACTCTGCTCAACAAATGTCTTAGGAGACAAACCTAATCACTCAAATGACAATAATCTCTCCTTGTCTCTAAGAGTACTCTGAAATTATTATTAATGGCAACAGATAGCAAGAATTTGTGATTTAAATACAAAGGGAACAGAATACACAGCCATACACTGTATTAATTATTTTCCCACTCTGTGTGGATATCTGTGGCTAAACTGGATGTTTTTAAAAGCACTTAAACTTGCACACCTCACTGTCACAAGAAAAGTATGTCGTAAGTAGGAGCACTCCCTCCCTGACATCGCCAGCAGATAGATTGTGAGACAGAAGATGAGGGCTAATTGTGGAGTCCATAAAGAGATGTTTCTACCTGGTAGCCTAAGGACTGTGCTAACGATCACTGTAAAACACCCAAGCAATCCAAACCTGTGCTTTCATTCTTCTTTTGCCATCATGATCTTTAATCCTTTCCAGCTCATTTTTATTGCCAGTAATAGGGAAGTTCTCCTAACTTGCAAAAGAGCACAAGAGAACATGAGCAGAGCATTGCTCTGGATATTAAATACCAGCAGCAGCCCTCAGTACCTCACTGTTTATGTTTGGTCTGTTTGTTGCAGGTTTTTTTAAAATAACGTATCAGCTAAGATAATACTATGCGTATTTCTCAATGGTAAAACAAGTAATTTAAGCAAAACATACACACCCTGGTGACCCACTACCTTCCTAGGAATTCCCTGAGTCAGGGCTGCTGCCCATAATGCCAGGACAGCTGTGGTGTGACCAGACCCTCAGCTGGCTGCCACCAACTGTACAGCTGAAGTGGCAAACACTGGGTAGAAATGTGAACATAAATCCAGAGCAAACAGGTGAAGTTCACTGTTTTAACCACTCCTTGCTGCAACAGCTTCTTTACACAAGTGCAGTTACATGAAGAGATGGCAAATGAAATACTGGGATACACAATTTGAAGAGAGTTGCATGGCAACACTGCTGCATTTTGAAGCAATAAAAAGTGGCAATTTGTTTGTCAGTCTTGGCATCTTATTTTTACCATGGATTCATATTAGCGATATTCAGATTGTTATTTCACACAAACAAATCCACAGCGATTCTTAGGCATCTCAGAAAGATGGCCAGTATGACCTTCTTTTAGCAATGATCAGTTAAAAAATTAGCCTTTCCACCTCAAACATATTCTTTTACCCTCCAGTAGCCCCCTGCTTCACTTTGTTTGCCTAGTTGAAGATCAAAAGCTTTTACTTCCAGGATGGCAGCAAGCAAGAAAGAAGAAAACCTTGACTAATGCAATTTCTTCCTCTGATAAAAACACTGTGAAGCCAAGGGGTGAAATCCGACATGTCCAGTCCATCTGTGCAGCTGCACTCCACAGCTGCTCGTGCAAGTCCCAGAGCAGATTAGCAGATGGAGGCTGCTACCCTCCAGCACACAGGTCTTGTCCTCCCGGGTCACTCAGCCTTGCAGGGCTCACACCGCGCGCGTGCGGTGCCTGTCCCAAATCCCACAGCAGCGTGCAGGGCACACACGAGTCCTTTGCTCCCCTTCTCTTTCATATAGTCAGACCTGCAGCATTTTCAAGTTTAGAAACTTTCTGTAGGACCCCCCACCACGTCCACTACCCCAAATCTGGCAGAAAGCTTAATAAAATAACCCAACAGCCCTTCTGCCTGCATGCTTTTACAGCAGAATGACTGAAAGAGCCTCGTCTTTTTGCTCCCACTTTTTCCAATACATACTGTGTGATAAAAACATATGACCTCATTGGAACTTACAGAGAGATGTGGCAAACTTTATGTATTTATTTAGGCTCTGAGATCATTTGGATTCTAGACTCTCTCTCTAAGAATATGTTGGGTTTTTTTTTATCTCAACAGCCACCTGTTAGAAATTTTCGTATGTATATTGTAACTGGTGCCTACCACACATGCAGAAAATTGTCAGTCTACCCTCTAGAGAAAAAAATCTTGATGGGAATCACAGTTCTGTATGTCATTCTTTTGCAAATAAACGGAGGGTTAATACATCAAGCTGCTTGTCCAACAATCCACTGCAACTCAAAGTAAAACTGTGCAATGTTTTATAGTAAATTTACTCTCATATATCCAAACCTCCAAACATCTGAGTCACACTTCTGAAGAGCTCAGTATTAGAAGGTCTGGCTTAATCCAGGCATCACCAGACATATTCCCAAGAAAACACATTGCCAGAAATACTTTTCTTATGAAAATTCAAGTCTGTGTTTTACATAGGAGTTTATATTGCTGGGTGTCTATGTGGTACAAAAACAAAGTGCTATCATTTGAAGCTTTACCACTGTTAGTAGTCAATTTTTTCCTTCTAAAGGTTGTCTGCACTTCCTTTCATGTTTGGCATCAGACTTCTAGACAACAAGAAATAAAGAAAATTGGTATGCTGTCAGATTTAATAACAATAAGCTTCTCTGATATGCTATTATTTGTTTAGCTTTTGGAAAAGTTAAATATCACAGCTATATATCTTAAAATATTCAGTGCTTTTCTAACCTACTGCAAGACATATTTTAATTGGCAACAGCTTATCTTAGAAGTGGTAACAAAGAGGACCAAACTCTAGCTCCATGTCACCCTGACAATTGGTCAGAAGTCTGAAAAGGAGCGTGTCTGACCTCTATCATTTTAAATATGATCAGAACAAATCGTATTTTCTTAGAAACACAAAATGTGAATGAAAATGTATTTGTTTTGTGGTGCTTCATTTCTCTTCTATACAGAAAAAAATCTACATTTTGATTTTCTTTGTTGTTAACCAGTGAAGCTTTCCATCAAAAGAAAAAAATGTTCTTAATTTCTTTGAAAGTTTTCAAAGAAAATACTATTTTCTAAGTAGCTCTAGCTGAAAGATATGGCAGCATGACATAAAAGAAAACACATAGAAGCTTCCTCTTTCTGCAGAATAAAGAATAAGAACAATAGTTCTTTATTCTCAGAAGAAGAAAGCTCAATTTAAGATTCTTTCTCTTGGTACAGATTAACAGGTATCACTGACAGATAGACAGATGTGCAAAACCAATTCATTCTCGGTCTCATCTAAATAGACCTCAAACCCCATCCCAGGGCACCTGCAGATCCATTCATACATGGAGGAGCCAGAGCTGAAGACAGGATTCTGTGCACAAAAAGCAAGCAAGGGGATACCCTGGGGCTTCCATCTTTTGCTGCCTCTAGGATACACATTTTCACAGAGCTGTGATAGATTATTTATCTTTTCAGGTATAGAAAGAGGACAAAAATGTTGAGAGGTTTAAGGTTACTATCATCTCCATTCATGTATGAAACAAAGCACTGTGTACTTTGGATCAAGATTCTTGTGAAAAATGCCCTGTCTCTGTTTTTAGCCAAGAAGTTCAAGAGGTGCTACATTTAATAATAAAGGAATGTCTAATTCCGAGGCCTCTGGGCAGGCTGCTTTTCTATCTGAGACTTTACTAAGTTGTTTTTTGTTTGTTTAAACTCCTAGAAGGTTTTCTGCTAATACTAAATTTAAATAATGTAAATATTCTTTTCTAAAACACCATCAAGATGGATGTTTTAAAACTGTTGTGCATAAAACATTGGAACTGAGCTCTAGTACCAAAGCAAGTTTAACACAGTCATTCTTTTCCAAAAAATTTATCAACAACAGCATTTTTGGGGAAGTTTTTCAGATTTTTCAAGGAGTGTTTTCCAGGAAGGGTCTTTTCCATTGAACTCTTGAACAGGCCTTCTATCATTCACTCTGAACATAACAGATGACTTTTGTACTTCTTATCGGTAACATCCACTTGGATTTGACCCTAGATGAACACCAGTTACTGAGACTGAACAGGCTTTCCTAGTTTTCTGTCAGTGAAACTTCTGGAAAAATGGGCAACAGTGATAGCCAAGTAGTTCAGTGCTGCATTATTGAGAGTGGTGCACTAGGAAATATGGAAGTGGCTAAACTCACCTGTGAGGCAAAAGAGAGTTAGGTAACTCTATTATGCCAAAATCAGCAGAAAGTAAGCTCCATTTACTCCTGCTTTCTCTCAGCCCCCTGTCAGTTGCCATGTTGTGCCTCCACTGCAGAAAAAGGCTGAGTATGCTGTGAAACAACTGCTTCCTTTCCAGGCTGTGATGCAGACAGACACCATTACAGACACTGTAACCATGTGAACCACATCAGTTCCCTCCGTATTATTCTGATTTTCTGAGAGGATCACCATTCCAGGATTCATTTGCCAATGATCTTCAGACACTCCTGGTGCTGAGTTATGGTACTAGGCAGAAGGGACATACTCAACTGGCTAAACAGAAAAACAAGTGGTAGGAGGCAGAAACTGGAACCAGAGAACACATTCCACCATTATACCCCTTCTCATTTGTTCTTACCTCATTTGTGAATTCCCACCATAGAGCAAGCTAAAAGCCATGGCAGACTGGGATAGGAGGCCCACACTGGGGAACCTCCATCCTGAGCTCTCATCTGCCAGAAGGCTGGGGTGGACTACACTTACGTTTACTTTGTGCTCTGGCCTGATGAAAAGCATATCAAGAGCTTTGTACCCTGACTCGTCATCTGGCTACTTTATTTCAAACTTCAGCATGTATACAGGATTTAAGGGAACAGGGCTACTGAATGGAAGAAGTAGGCCAACAGTAACTTCTACAGTAAATTCTTCTTTCCATTATGGCAGTAGGGTCTTTAGACATGCACAGTTAAAATGATGGGCCTAATCTTCTTTGACATCTAAGGGTCTTGTTCACTAATTTAACTAAGGAACTGTAAATGGAGTGCAACTGTAATTTGATCCAATATGCAGAAGTATTGTAATGACATGCACATGCAAATTAAGGAAAGATAATATGCATCGTAATGCCGAGAAAATTGTCAGTAAATATGTAAAGGGTAATTTTTGAAATGAAAAAGGATAGAAATTATATTGGCAGTTTAAAAACGCATATTAAGATTAATTATCTGAGGTTTAGAGGGAGATATTTAGGTTAGACATTTGGAAATAATTTCTATTCCTAAGGTAAAATATTTGCCAAGAGATGTGACTGAGACAGCATCACTATATGTGTTCAAGAGTAGACAAGATGAAAACCATATGTATGTAATGCAGAAGGAAGTCCTACAACAGGCCAGGGATAAAGTACATGAATTAAGAGACTTGATCCAACTCATTAGACATAAATCTTGAAGGAACTAGCCCTGCAGTCCTTACTCACAGACATGTATGATTTCAGTGGGATCATGTAAATAAGCCAGGGCAAATGACCCAAGAACATCATGTCCTTAAAGATTTAGAATGGTCTGTAAGAAACCACACTGAAAATAGTAAAAAAAAAAAAATAGGCAAACAGGTTGAGAAGTTTATTAATCAGAAATGCTACTGAATTGGAGAGAAAACCTAACTCACTCTTTCCATGTCCATACAAAAGGCTTTCAGTATTAAGCAGGACTTTGGAAAACTGAAGTAGGTTTGCTGGGGTTTTTTTTGACTTTGTCTTATCCATCACTTACTGCATATTCACAGAATATTTTTAATATCATCTTGACAGCAAAAGAATTTTATCAAGACTTTCAAACTTAGAAGTGAAATAATTAAGGAAGCTATTTGCATTTGTGAGCACTAACTGGGTTATACCTTGCTTCTCTGACCTGACTTTGGAAGTTACCTGCAAATTTTCTGGGACAGAAAGTATCCAAATACATCACCTCTGCAAAGAGAGTCATTCCTGGGCCACACGGAGTGCACGTATTTCCAGCATGACATACATGGACTCCTTCACAGGACTACAGGAGCTTATTTTGGAACACGATTACTTTTCTTCTACAACAATAGGTAGTTTCCTTTGTTTAGTCTATTATGGTCTTTTATGTGGATTTACTAAAAATTAATATGCTGAAATTCTCCATTCTCTTCCAGTTCCTCTGCCATCATCCCATGAGAAACATGAAATAACTTCTGGGTAGCTAAACTAACTCATTTCAGGCTAGTCTAGAAATTTTTTACTACTTTTGAATTCTACAAAGTGAGTCAAAGTGACAAAGTTCCACCAGGGTCATACGTTCCCAAATATAAAACTGCAGTTACCTATCACTGAACAAAAAAGAACTGAAACTGTGTCTGACCATCTTCAGTACATTAGCAGGCTCAAGTTTATCTAGAGCACTTCTTGCACTTCAAATCTTCAGCCATCATTCCACAAACATGTTTTTGAGTATGCAATCCTGCCCCCTCTATTATACTTCAGACATGCTACTGCCAGTCCACTAATGACTATGTTGATCCATACTGGGCTCAGGACTCATTCTTGCAGAGCCAGCAGTGAAACTACTCATGGCTTGTCTTTTGCTATGGCTCTTCAACAAGTTATTCAGATCACCTTAGAGAACTCTCAAATACAAGATTTTCCCATTTTGCATGGGAATGCCATGAAGGATGGTGTTCAGTGCTCATCAAGGCCCACTTATATCAGTTACTGCTTCTGCATGCAAAGCTGTAAAGAGCATGTCTGTAAGCACCTGATCCACCAGCTTTTGCACAAACAGAGTGATGTGGAATACAACAAAGACCACACAGACTTTGAAGAAACTGGCCTTGAGCGGGATGACTGTAGGAACAGTAAAAATAACTTCTGATCCTCATAGGAACAGATATTTCATGAATGAATGTTTTGGAAGCCTAAAGATAGTACCAGTGCACACTAAAAGACATTTTATGAGACTCAAATTTCAGTTGGCAACATCTTGCAAATATTTACTAGCCTACCAAGTAGCTGAGATGTTCCAGAAAGGCAACAGAGGTCTCTACAGTACAGAATTAGCATTCAGAAAAAGGGATTTCTTTGTTCACATGCTTCCACTGGATCTACAGATGTACAGATTTTTCATACTAGACAGCTGCTGGCAACTCTACACCTCTCTTTTTCTGAATCATGAATTTTATGGAATCTTTCTGCTTTCTCCACAAAAAAATATGCAAAGTAGATGATTATCACCCTTTGTCAGGCCAAAAGTATGGTGTCATCTTTCTTTCTGCAGGTATGCTCTCAGCTTTTAAAGCACAAGCAAAGACTTTCTTAGGATGAGGAAGAAAAAGGTCCAAATTAAAATAAGGACTCAATTCTGCATTTTAGGCCTGGAAGTTCTTGTTTTCTTTCATTTTCCTTCACATATACACTGACTAGATTTGTACCTGAAGAAAAACTTCCAGTTGAAGGCATCAGCAACTCCAGAACCAGAACCAAAAGGAGGACATCTTTAAAGTCTAACACTTTGTGTGCCAATGTCTCAACAGAAAGACTTACCAAAGTGTAACTTTGGCACAAGACACACCAGTTTCCTTCACAGGGGTCTGATACAATGCCTCCCACCGTGTTTGACTCCCCAGCTGTCTGCTTTCATGGGGGGCTGTACACAACAACAGTCTGGGGCAGCACTCAGACCCACCTCTCCCAAAGAGAATTAGAACACTTCCCAGCTCTCCTTATCTGAACTTCCCCTGACTAACCCATGTGCATTCAAAGCTGTTCTTCCAGACCTCTCATCCAAAGTCCTACAGTACATAAACCTTCTAGACAGTAAGGGCAGAGAGAATAACACCCAAGGAGTGTGAAGTGTCTGTAACTGCACTGAACATGGGAGAAGCAGACTGTATCAGGGAGAGGAACAGAATGTGTCAAGTAGAAAGCCCCAAAAAAGGTTGGGTGGGCAGAACTGGAATCACAAGAACCAAACCACGCAGCCAAGCCCTGAAAAGGTCTTATTTCCACCAGGGAGGTGGAAATAAAAGCAAATGGAACTGCACAGAAGTGAGAATGTGATATAGTAATTAATGAGATGAACAGCTCCTAACACAGTTAAGAAAAAACAACAAAACACAATTTACTATGACAGTTAACAGAGAAAAGACGAAAAAATGTATTTTTCTAGTGCTTCAAAACTGCTTAGTTTTTCTCTATTTCAACACACTTACAAAAGATTTCCACAATCTACTGCATCTGTAAGCAATTCCAGCTCTCTAACATGAGACATCCGTTTTAGTCATTGTTAGGGAAAATGGGATAGGCCATTTTCTTCACTACTCCAGCACTTTTCCATAGTATTCAGGAAAGGAACACACACTGTAAGGTTCTTTCACTTACAAATGCACGTTGTCTGCTGGTAATGACAATGTGTTCATTGTTTTATTATGAAAATAAGTATTGAGAAACATAACATCTTTTTTATACAGCAGCAGCAACCTCACATCCCTGTAAGATACAACAGATGGTGCGCCACACACTGAAATTATTCAGGGACCAAAGAATGGACAAAGCAAACTCAGTTACTGATAACAGTGTTTCCAGTCTTGGTATGGCCTCCAGCACCATGTCACCTTCAAGGCCTCCCTACCAAAATCCTTCTGTAGTCAGAGAGGTAAGAAGTTCCACAGATGGTGCCATGACCACAACCCAGATGGCAGAGTGTGATGTTGGCCACAGAGCACTTTTACATGGGACACACACAGACTTAAACAAATAAAAGAGAATTGGTCGCAGAGGGGTGGCTGCCACTTGGGGATTCAAGCTCAAGTTGCACTCTGGATCATTACCTACATAGTTTGAGGCGCTGGTCTGAATTCTGCAGCATGAAGTCACAAATTACTTTCAGACTGGAAAACCAAATGTAAAAGAAAGCCTTCAGTCCTTGCACATAAGGCTACTGATGGGGCTGATGCTGCCAGGAACACAGGTACATCCTATGGCTGGTTGCTACTGGCAAAAGCAATAACAAGAAAGGCAAGGAAAAGAACAGCATACCAGCTGACTTCAATATTTATTTTGTATCTATGTTGCAGCAAAGGTGCAGCAGGATACCCACCAATATAGATAAAATCTTGGCAGATTACGTATATGAGTTCATTAAAATAGATTTAGTCCAGGAAGCTTGCTTTCTATTTACAAGGGTTTTTTACTGAACAGGCAAAGAACACTGCACTTACAAAACCCTTGGGAATATGACAGGGGGCTGGCTTCACTTAAGCAAACTGCAGGAGCACATTTCTAAAACACACAAGCCAAGGAAGGGTATGGTAGGCTGCCATTCCCTCAGACATTACAACAAAGTTTATTTATGCAGAATCAAAGGAAACATCCGTGGAGAGCACAGCAATGAAAATGATGACTAAGCTTGACTTCTGACCTCTCTGATTTTTCTGTCTCTGACCTTTCCACTTAACCAGACTTCAAACTCAGCCTATGGTCTTCATCCTGCAATATTCTGAGAGCACTCAGCATTCTGAAGTGCTGCTCGGATGTGCTGAACAGATTATATGATGAAACCCAGATTTAGGTAACATCTGTGGCAGAAACATGTCCAAGTTGTCAGTCATTAGCTGCTACAAAGGAGGTGCTGTTATTACTGATATCCCCTTTTTATGTCAGGCTGATGGTGTCATGTTTCTCAAACCCATTAACTGTCTGCTGTCATATGAGAAACTCTGTGACTTTAAGCATTTATTATGGTGCTGAGACAACTTGTCTATACTTTCGAAACAGTGTGAATACCTTAATTACAACATTAAAAAAAAAATTGTTGGACAACCTATGTTTAATATTAGAGGCCCACATTAGGCATGCATGCTAAGTTGGAACACGAAGTAGCAAACACTGCTTAACCTGTACTGCTGAGATCACAGTGAATGTGTAACTTCTATCATACCTGCAGGAACAGATATTTCTTACAAGTATTTTCCAATAAGGGAAAAACATGCCTGCCACATACTTTTTTTGAGCACACTGAAATCCTACATACTAGAGAAACATTAAAAAGCAGCATTGTATTTGATGGAAAGATAAAGGTAGTAGGTGTACATGAACAATATGCAGTAAGAAAAACACATGAACAGGAGACAAACAGTGCATCAGATTAATTACTTTACAAACACAGTCTTACTATACTGCTTCCATACATACTGTGTGCGAAATAAATTAGAAATTGTCATTGGGTATCTTTTTGCCCACAACAGGGCAATGACTTTCAGTGTACTCCACAAAAACTGTGGGGCTAATGATCAGCACTTTAAACACTTTGGTTCACATGTGATCACATACTATTCCTCAGGCCAACAAGCAGTTAACTCACCACTTCACTTACTTCATTGGGACTACACGTGGAAATGAAAATCGAACAGGGCAAGAAAGAAGTTCAGAGTTCAGTATTTAGCTTTTGCTTGATGAAGTTAATGCAGCTTGAGAAACTTAAGGACAGAACATTTTAGTAAGCAATAATAGATAAAAAAAATTTATTTAGGTAACTAAACCATTACAATTTGTTTAAAAAAATCAGATTGCTGATTTACAGTTTGTTTTACTCTGAAATAAACAGTTCACTTACCATATATTCCATGTTGGAAGCAGGTGGGAAGACTTTGCCTCTGACTTGATTATGATAATCAAGAATGGCAATCATGTCATTCTGCGAAATGTAGCGCTTCCGCCTGGCTTTGGGAATTTTTGCAGAGTCCAGATGAGCTGCCAAAGCTGTCTTGATGTCAGTGAAATTATTGTCTGACAGGAATAGGTCAGTGGAGTTGGGTAACACTAATGCACTTGTTTCACAGAGAACGGAAAATAAGAGAATACAACTGATTGCAGCAATTACTGTCATTTTGGGGCCAAAGGAGACAGGCCACAGAGGTACTCTGCTTTAAGTCAGGGCAGCAGAAAGCAAATCTGTAGAAGAGAAGATGCCAAAGATGTGATTCTGTACATCTCAGTAGCAAGACAAAAATGAACTAGCAGGCTGTGACCAGAAAAATCGTTCTGTCTGTCAGCTCAATCATAAAAACAATCCAGGCAGAACACGTGTTGCTGAGCAATTTTCAATAACTGTATTAAGTGATGATGGTCTTGCTACAACACACCAAATGAAGTATCATTATGAAGTACCTGGTCAGAGCTAGTAGTATTCCTGAAATAGTGACAGTGCTATCACACACGATCAGTCCATAAACCACACCATAAATCTTAAATGGGGAGACTGCAAGAAACGTCACATCATGTTTTCAACTGAAAATTAAAAATACATCCTAGGCTATGCCTATCTTATAGGCATGGACTGTTTTGACACAATGTGGCAGAGATAAACCAGTAGGCAAAAGAAAACATATACATAATGAAAGCAGGATATCTTAGAAATAGCATTCAAATCTTAAGTTCACCAAATGTGATGAGCATTGATAAAACTGCATGCAAAGCAAACTTATGGAACTGAATGGCTTACCTCTGGATAATACCAAGAAAAAAAAGAACAGTCTATTGTTCTCCCAGTATATATAGCACTCTCCTATGTGATGATATGAACCTTTGTGAAGAAGTGTCTCTTATTACAACCCCCCAAAGAACAAAACTGTGCTGGTTATGAAGCTTCTGGCCAGAGGAGCCGCTGACAGCCTTTATATGTTACAGCCTGCGTGAGCCGGTCCGGGCAGTGTCCCGGCGGGTCCCGCTCAGCCGAGGCGGGCGGGAGGGGCTGTGCCGAGCACACGGCAGCCATTGGGTGGCACCCCGGAGGGTGGGTGCTTTGGGGGCTCAGTCACACCCCCGGCTGATGCAGCACAAAGAGGCAGCGTGCAAGACTGGCTATTCGGCATTTCCTACCTTTTTTCTTTCGCTCTGTTGCTGTTTTTTCCCTCATTTCCCGAGCATCATGCTGGCTCGGGAAGCGCTGTTTCACGCAGCTCCACGAGCCCCCACGGCGCAGCGTGGAGCGCAGAGTTTGCAAACCTATGTTTGTTTGTCCCGGTCACAGGAAGCGGAACCCGTGCACCGCCGTGCCCCCGGCCCGGGCCGGCCCGACCCGTCCCAGCGGCGCGGTGGCCCCGGGGCCCGCCGGGCAGCGGGCGGGCGGGCGAGCGGCAGCCCAGGCGAGCGGCGCCGCTCCATCCATCGCCGGCACGGCAGCTGCCCGAGGGCTGGTCCGCCCTCCGCTCGCCCCCTTCTCCTCCTCCCTCGCCCTCTGCTCCCCGAGGCACAGGCAGAGCTCCGGGCCGTCGTGGCTGTCCCACAGCAGTTACCTGAACGTCTGCCAGTGAGAAGCCACGGGAGCGGCAGGGCCGAAAGCTCCCGCCAGTGCCAGGGAGACATCTGTTTCCCATTAGCTAGCCTATAGCTGGAATTCTTTAAGCACAGAATGGTCCAGCCACTCACGCAGCAGAGCTAAGGGCATAACACTGAGGCCATGACGAAAGCGAGAAGAGAGGCAGCAGCAGCCAGCAATTGTGTACTGGGGACAGCGTAAGGGAGCGACACAATGTCAGGCTGACCCCCCACCAGGGCTGGGCGACCTGGGGCAGCCTGTGAAATGAGACCCTTAAAAGTGTGATTACACTATTTTGTGGCATCATAAAGGACCTAGGAGAGAGAAACACAACAGCCTTGATATTACACCGAAAGTTACGAGTGCTCAAAAGTTTCAGTAGCTCTGTTAGAGAAGCAATATGGGATTTAAGTATTAAGGAAGTGCAGTCCAGTAGTTGGAGCACAGGCTGGAAGCCAACGCTCACGCTCTCCTTTTGGCTCTGCTTCTCACTTGCTGTGTGGCCTAACCCAAACCATTTAATCTCTGTATGCAATCTCTACAACAGTATAATAGTCTTATACAGACGTGTCGTAAGGATCAAATGACTAGTGTTTGATGGTGTACTTTGTGATGAAAGGTGTTAAGTATAGACTATCATAATTAGTTACATTACTATATGTATACGCAGCCTGTCCAAAACTGCTACTTAAGCTGCAGGTATTCCTTTGCATGATTATACAAGAAACTTGAAGATATAATTTGTCCTTGCAAGACTAGATGTTGGATGATTCGTTTAATTTAATTTTCTTTCTTCTGAAATGAACTTCATATTTGTTCGTGTTAATGTCAGGAACTGTCTTCCCATTGTTTGAATACAATAAGAATTCCCAGCTCCTTTGAATTGCTGCAGGTCCTTTGATTTCATCTGACCTGCAATAAGTTATCAAAGGGAAGACACCAGCTTAACATGTCAGGAAGTTCAGAGAGTAGGTTTTACTACTTAGTCACATTTTAGAGTGCTGTAATTATTTCCTCATACCTCATGGCAGTACTTGGAGGCTCTTATGATACTATATAGAACAGCAAGGATAAGCAAGCAAATGTGGAATAGCCATAGCTTTCACATCTGTAAAACTGAGCTGTACTTCAGTACAAACAGACCAGTTTATGAAAAAATTCTTTTATTTCCCTTACCGTCTGATTATTTGTTTCCATGTCAACAGGCAGTCAGTGCAACTACTCACCTAAACGTAAAAAAAAAAAAGTTATGAGCAATGCTAATGAGCATTATTGCAAAAAGTGTATTGTGTATGTGAAAGGCCTTAGAGCATGAGAGTATCTCAACCCAAGTGTGTTGTACTGCTCAGTTGTCAAGAAGGAGTTGCAAATAGTGAAAGTGTGATAGCAGCTCTCAGGCTTGACAAGTAAGATAGCAAAGACAATCACACACACACGTGCATTCAGTTTTCTTCTGAAAGAGTCAATCACCAGATATGCAATGAAATTTAGCAAGCAAGACCAATGCAGCCATACTAAAGTTCTTGTGAAGGTCTGTGCCAAGGAGAAGAATGTCTAAAATGAAGAGGAATGAAGAAAAAAACACATCAAAGACGTCTGCAAGGAGAAAAATAAGAAGTGGATGGAAGCATCTGCAACATACACAAAAAGAACTATTTCCTGACTCTTCAACCAAAGAGTCTCCAAAAAGACAAAGCAAACAATCAGACCTGTGATAAAATACCATTACGGGCCAGAGACAGAGCATTAGTGAGATTTTGAATGAGTCAAAATATCTGTAAACCTAATTAAGAACAGAATGTGCCAGCTGAGATGGCCACAACATGGTTACTGAGCAGCCTGGAAAAAAATAAAGGGCAATAATTCTTCTAGTTAATGTCGGCAAATGTTACCAGTGAGAAAAGTTATATAATCAAGAATGAGAAAGAATGTAGAAGAAAATAAGAAAGAAAAATAACTCAGTTTATTTTCTGAAAGACTCAGTTCTAGGAAATGTACTAGATTTTAAGGTTTCTCTAGAAAATATCTACATTTTCACATAACCAGTGTCCATGCATAGGAAAAAAAGGAGAAATGGCAATATAACATATTACCATAAGATCTAGATTTTGTCTGGGCCATAGGCTATGCAAAGTCATGGGTCAAAAAGGACAGGATATAAGTTTATTAAATGTAGCATCTTTACCTTCACTGCACACTAAAAGTGATGACTCACAATAGTCATGGTCCTTCTGCAGTGTATTCCTTTCATTTAGACTGTAAATTCTGAATTCCTGAGTAATCAGTGATTACCCATTGCTCAACAAAGTGGGATGAACTTCATCATGTTGAGTAACATTTATTTTCCTAAACGAATTAAGAATGTATAAAACCTGAATTGTTGTAATTTAAGAATAGCATATTTACAGCGAAATAATTTTATGCTGATTGCTAATACTAGGCAGTTAAGCTTGAAATATTTATTATAATTTATCTTACTTCTGAATAACTTGACAATACTTGCCTGAGATTTGAGATACTTTTGATATTATATCTGTAGTGGCAGTCAATAATTCATACAGTTGAAGTCTAAAATGCATTTTTTTTTCCTGTCCTGTATCTCCAAGCACAGTAAAGTTCAAAGAAAACCTCACACATTCATATTTCTCAAACCACATCAGACACACACCCTGGAAGGTTGCTTGAATAACTCTGAACATCAACAACTATATTGACTATATCTTTGTTAATTACACTGAAGGTTTAAGCACTCAGCTTATATATAGACAGTGCCTTTGGTATCTCCACCTTTAACTGCATCCTATCTAATATTTCAAATTGTACCAAAGATAAAAGCTTCAAACAAAGAAAGTATGATATGGACAATCATGTTCTCAGCATTATATGTTTTTTCCAAACAAGTTTAAAATATAACTTTTACCAAACACAAATATTAATATCCTTAATATACTCTGTAGCCAATGGCAAAGGATTGGGTGGCAACAATAACAAAACTGGCATATGGAAGACTCATGAAACAATTTCACAGAATTGTTAGCATTGGAAGGGACCTCTGGAGATCATCTAGTCCAATTGCCCTGACAAGGCAGGGTCACCTAGAGCAGGTGACACAGGAACACTCCAGATGGGCTTTGAATGTCTCCAGAGGGGGAGACTCCACTCGCTACTGGGCAGCCTGTTCCAGTGCTCGGCACCTTCAGTGTAAAGAAGTTCTTCCTCATGCTGAGGTGGAACTTCCAGTGTTTAAGTTTATGGCCATTACTCCTTGTCCTGTCACTGGGCACCACTGAAAAGAGTCTGACATCCACCTTTGTGATATTTATATATATTAATGGGGTCCCCTCTCAATCTTCTTTTCTGGACTAAACAGGCCCAGCTTCCACAATCTCTCCTCATAAGAAAGATGCTCCCAGTTTGCTTGGGTCTGTCTGTTGTTACTGGAAATATATCAATAGCCTAGAAAAGAATTAGTAGAAAATGAGGAACAATTATTTATAATAAGAGGAAATGCTAATTACATGTGTCAAAAGCTCTGCTCTGCCAAGAAATTCCTGCCGAGTAGAGTGGATGCTAAAGAGCTGTTGCCAGTCATAACATAACATTTCTTAGAAGTGAGGTAATTAGCACACTCTGAGGCACTGATAAAATCAGTATTCTTCTCACTGACACATCAGCAGAAACCACTGGTCACAAAGAAGGGAAGCAGAAGGGTTAAGAATTTACTAGGCTAAGGGTGCTTGTCATTTCAAGCATACATTTTCCAGAGTTTCCTTTGGTTATTGTGTCACATTTCACTACTCTGGGCATCGCTTAGGAATCTTATCATAACAGCGTAATGAAAACAGATGAATGCATCAGTACTTAATTTCTTTGGATAGATAAATTATAAAACAAAATCTCCATAAGCATCAGAGTAGTGTCTTCAGTGCTTCTCTTGTGCAACCATCATAACGAAACATTAGCATATTTTTTGTTCTCTCATAGCTCTTTGATGATATAGTGTCTTTATGTGGTGTTTTAACATCTCTATAATTGAAAATTGAGTTGAAAAATCCAGTTTATACCAATACTAAAAAAAGCAACATTTCTCACTCCAAGTGCAGAAGTTCATGTTTCATTTCTGCTGGATTGAAGCATCCTTTTTAGAACTTCGAAGAGTACTGAAATGAAAAAGAATAATATTTTAGTGGGTGTTCAACATTTGTCATCTGCCAGTCAGGTTCTTACTCTAGCATTATGTCATTTTCAGCACTTCTAATATTTCTTTTTCTATATAAAGCAAAGATACGTAGCAACTTGGCACTCATTTTGGAGAATGGGTGTGTATATATTCTGCAGTATTTCTCCTGACCTTTAGAGTATTCATTTTAGGAGCATAGGATCATAGAATCATTTAGGTTGGAAAAGACCTCTAAGATCATCAAATCCAACTGTTAAACTAGCACTGGCAAGTCCACCACTAAGCCAGGTCTGTAAGTGCCACATCTACACATCTTTTAAGTATTTCCAGCAGCCTGTTCCAAAGCTTGACAAATCTTTCAGTGAAAAAATTTTCCTAATATCCAATCTAAATTGGATAAGATATTAGACAATCATCAATAAAGATATTTGACATAACTGGCCACTGCACTGAGCCATGGGAACACCAGTTGTGACCAGACACCAACTGGATAAAGCTTCATTCAACAGTACTCTCTAGGCCCAGCCATACAGCCAGTTTTTTTACCCATCCAAGCCATGAGCCACCAATTTCTCCAGGAGAATGCTGTGGGAAGTGGTGTCAAAACCTTTACTGATATCTAGATAGATAACTGCATCCTGTCCCATTTGTCAGCTTCCAGTTAGCTGGGACCTCCCCAGTTAGCGAGGACTGCTGGTAAATGATGGAAAGTGGCTCAGAGAGCACTTCCCCAACTCCCTCAGCACCTTTGGGTGGATCCCATCTGGCCCCATAGACTTGTGTCTGTCTGAGTGGGGTAGCAGTTCACTGACCATTTTCCCTTGGTTTATGGGAGCTTCATTCTGCTCCTCATGTCTGTCTCCCAGCTCAGGGGACTGGGTACCCAGAAAACAACTGCCTTGCTAGTAAAGACTGAGGCAAAGAAGGCATTACAAGGGGATTTTCCTTACCCCTCCTTTTGTCGTTTTTGTATTTATAGAGAAAATTTTTATTGTCTGTTATGACACTAGCCAGATTAAGTTCTAGCTGAGCTTTGGCCCTTCTAATTTTTTGTCTGCTTAACCTCACAATGTCCTTGTAGTCCTCCTGAGTTGCCAGCCCCTTCTTTCAAAGGTCACAACCTCTCCTTATTTTTCTGAGTTCCAGCCAAAGCTCTCTGTTCAGTCAGGCCAGTCGTTTTCCCCACTATCTCATCACTCAGCACATGAGGATGGCCTCTTTCTGTGGTTTAGTATTTCCTTCTTGAAGAATGTCCAGTTTTCCTTGACTCCTTAGCCCTTCAGGACTGCCTCACAAGGGACTCTGTCAACAAGTCTCCTAAAGAGGCCGAAGTCTGCCCTGTGGAAGTCCTAGGTGGCAGGGCTGCTGATCCCCCTCCTTATTTCTCTGAGAACTGAAAACTCTCATTTCAAGATTGCTGTGCCCAAGATGGCCTCTGACCACAACATCATCCACCAATCCTTCTCTGTTCAAAAACAACAGGTCCAGAGGGGAGCCTTCCCTGCTTGACTACCTCACCAGCTGTGTCAGGAACATATGTTGCACACACTCCAGGAATCTGGAATGCTGTTCACCTTCTTCCTTCATACGCAAATTCTGCAAGAAAAACAACCTTCTAAATTATCTTTGACCTGAATGTGACCAAATGAACTTTGCTTACAGAAACTAAATTTAAAACTGAAAAAGTTTCCAAATAGTCAAAGAATATAGGGTTTAGTGACCAGTTCGCTGTATTCAAAGCAGAAAATGTGACATCAGTTTCTGGATCAGTTGCTGGCCTTCTTTGTGACTCTAGGCTATGTAGTTTATTGCTTACAACTTCAGGCAAGAGTCTAAATCTGTGTCTTTAAATGCCCTTCTGTGTCTTTTTCTATCTCATCTATTAGCACTAAACAGATAACCTTTTTAGGCCTGGAGTAGAATAAAGTACTGCCCAACTATTGCAATTTTAATTTTTTTTTTTTGTTGTGAGAGGTCTGCTTAGATATCTATTCCTCACGTTTCACAACATTTTTATTTTTATGTTGCTTACTTGCTCAGTGTTATGTTGTCACATAATCTGACACAAGTCTCCCACAGACCACTGTCTAAAGAAATGGAGGAACAGTTTCTTAAAACATGAAAGTTGAAGTCGTGAGTTATTAAATGCCTAGTAGCTAATAAGCTAAATAATTAAATGCAGTAAAAATTCCTCAGAAATACAGCAGAAAAGTTGAGTATTAATTTCATATCCTCATAAGAATGAATAAATCAACTTTAAAAAAATATATAAGCATAAGATATTTTCCTTTTTATATATGTACTCTTGGGCCAGAGGTATGAGTACTCTCATACCTTTTTATACATGTACTCTCAGAGGTATGAGAAACATTTATTATTCCAGAAAAGTGAAATGACATAAAGCAGTTATCAGCCTGTACTACAAGTATTTTAGGAAAACAGAACTCCTAGGGAGAAAGAGTCTTTTAAAACATACCAATTTCTTATGAAAACTTAAAGAGAGGATGAAACTTTTCAAGCATTTACAACAGATTTGAGACTCTTGAGTTAAGTATGTAATTGTGAGGTTTTATGGAATCCCTAATTCAAGACTGAATTCTAGTAAGATTCAGAGACCCAAAATGGAGCAATGAGATTGCTAGGAGAATGTGACTTTGACATAAACAAGCACTGTTAAAATATGAAAAACTGAAGCTAAGAGACACGATAGTTTGCAGAGTAGTTTCCAGGCTCTTCTTCTGTATCTTCTGTGACCTTCTTCTAACATCTTTGGGGACCTGTAGACAGTCTTCTAGAAACTTTAGAGTGACTTTTGCTGGGAAAGGGTAGCTATTCCACAAATTTTCTGCTACCAAGTCTATCAGCTGCTAAATACTTATTCAGCTGTTTACGCTAAAACGTGGATATATCTTTTATCTTGGCTGCCTTCTGATTTGGGAATGTCAAGCAGCTGCATCTGGGACAGAGGAGGCCTTGTCCCTGGCAGGGCTCTGGAGGGAGCCTAAAGGCTGACATCGTGGAAGACCATGTCCTCACTTGCAGCAGCTGAGCTTTTTTGAGGAGCCAGGTTGCCGCGTTAAGGAGACGCAGAACAAAGATCAGGAATACAGTGTCTGTGAAGATGACAGAGACTCAGCAAAGAGGCTGAAACCCCAACTGCACAGAAGGTGGGGAAGCCCTATGGTGTTTGATTAGAAGTGAAGAAGCTGGAAAAAGTTGGAAAAAATTGTAGACAGGTGGAGAAATGCACCAGTGGGATTTCAGCAAGAAGAGATGCCAAATCCTTCAACTGGGAAGAAACCTTTGATACAAGCTGGGCCTATTAGGATACTGGCAAGGAGCAGCTCTGTAGAAAAGGACCTGAGGCCTTAGAAGACCAAATGAATATAAGCTAGCAGCATGTCTTCCCATCAAAGGCTGACAGCTTCCTGGGATGTATTAGCAGGAGCAATTATTCACTTTTACTTGACAGTTTTTAGGCCACATCTTGAACACTGTAGTGCATCCAGTTTCCTCAGACACACCCTACCCAATAAAAGAAAGACACCAGTAAGATGGAATGACTTCAGCAGAGGCCCATCAAGATGATCAGGGGCTGGAGCATTTGTCCTGAGAAGAGGATAAGAATGGGCCTTATTCAGCCTGAAGCAGAGATGGGTTTGAGGAAGACCTGAGACCAGTCTGGCAGAAGCTATGTGGAGGTAACTGAGCAAATGGAGCCAGTATCTTCAGCAGTGCTCAGCAGAAGAACAAAAGAAAATGGATATAAATTGAAACAAGAAGTTCAGCCATAATAAACTTTTCCCTTATGTGGGCAGAACAGCAACAAAACAAGTTGCCCAGGGAGTTTGGATGATCTGTGTTCTTTGAAGCTTATAAGATCCAACTGGCCAAATCCCCAAGTAGCCTGTTCTGAGCATAGAGGTGACCACGCTTTGAGACTTCCAACCTCAGTTATTCTATGATAGCAGTGCAAAGCCAGATCAATTTCTTGGAAGAAAAGCAAGACAATAGCACTACAGCAACTTGTAAAGCATAACCTCACAGGAATATGCAGCATGAAGTAAAAAAGGTGACAGTTTCAAAGAGACTGTAAGACAAAAGAAAAATTAAGCAGGAAACAGCTCTTATTTTCAAGAAACAAAGGCTCCGTGTAGTATGAAAGAGAGTACAGCCCCAAACTATGTCCTGCTGTTGAACAGGCATTTTGTTTTAGAAAAGTCTAGACTGCAGTTGTAAAGAAATAAGATCAGAACTACTCTAGACATGAAGACAGCATTTGCTCTACCAGACAGAACTGAATGCAGCAGCCACCAATGTCATTTGGTCTGCATTTGTCGAGAATTTTTGCAGAGATAGTTGCCTCCTGAGATTGGAGCAACCATTTGATGAAGCCTTTATACATTATAAGTGAGATGCACAGGCACAGGTCATCACTATAGATGAAAAAAAATGTTTAAAAATATCTCAAAATCCCAGAACACAGTTAAAATTTAGTTTGAAAGATGATTCTTACTTACTGAATGTAAAGGTAAGTCAAAATCTTAGGCAAGGCTTGTAATTGTTTCAGAAAATCTACAGGAAAGTTTTATAATAAAAATCAAGGAGATAGGGACAAAAAGTATGATCAAAGGCAAGTAAAACTAATTAAAGCTAGCAAGTGAAAAGCAAAAATGACAGATGGCATAAAAGAAATTCTACAAAAATGTCAATGTCAAACCTTTGTACCAACTCAGAATAATACACCATGAAGAAATACTTGCTTAAGCAAATGATAAAGGAAAAGTAGATGGGGAACCAGTATGGAAGGATAACTTCTCAAAAGATTTTCCTCTTTCATCATAACAGACGTAAGGCAAGAACTTGGCTTTTGTATTCAGTAACTACAGGACTGAGAAGATCCAAATCCTTCCTTCTTTATTTTCCATGTCCATGGAGCTACTCTTGCCACACCAATACATTGGCATCATTCAGTTTCTGAGCTCACTTAAAGTGCAGTCTTCCAGCAGTGGAACAGGCTTACCCTTGGAAAGAAGGAGCAAAGTCCCTAACTCTACCCTGTCCTTTAAGAAAAACATTCATTGCAATTGAACTGTTACTGACACTCACCATTAGTGTTTGCTTTGCTAAGAGAAGGTCAAAGATATTGACTTTGTCTGACTTTGAACTTCATCTCAACCCTATGACACTAGAACCCAGGGGAAAGATCCCTCTATCTACAGAAGGCTTCTTCCCATTTTAGGAAGAACTCGTTAACTCTCTTTGTACTTAGGTCAAGTTACTCTGATTTCTGACATGATTTCATGTTTTGGTTCCCAAAACCTTTGAAGAGCCGTCTATGCTGTGCTTTCAGGGCTATGCTTCAGATGGTAAAATTATTTGCTTACAATGTGTTATAGTTTAGTTTTGTCCATAGGCAAAGTAGTCAAATGACTGTAAAAAACATTGATTTGATGTACTCTACATGTAAAACACCATTCCCATTTACTAGTTGTCAGTGAGAAAATAGAGAGTACTTATCTGGAAACTGTTATCTTCTGGGAAGTTGCCATCTAAGGGACTTTTTTATAAAGAATAAAGCAATTCTGCATGTTTGACTCCTGTGACTCTAATTTAACCTGGTGTGCTTAAAACAAAGATGGTGAGAAATGTGATCACTTACCTTTTACAGAATACTCTGTGCCATGTGATAAAGAGCAGATCCATGTCAACTGGATATTTTTTTCTTCACTCTGTCGCATTCCAAGGAAAGATTAGGAATCAAAAAAAAGTTTTTGATTTTTTATCCAGTTCTGAGATGGTATTGTCCATGCTTTAGTCGTTCTCACATAAGATAAGCAGTCATAGGCCTTTCAAATGAGGAACCCCCATGTGTAGATGTGAGAAGGAAAGCTGTCTGCAGCTTGTGCTACATGTACTTTTTGCCCTTCATTTCATCTGCTTCCCATGGTTCAACAGACACTGTGATGTGAAAAATACAACAATATTCAGCATGGTGTCAGATTTACATCAGAAGAAATGAGACTCCTATTTTCTTTTTGTTGCTTATGGTTAAATATTGTCTTCTGTTAAGAAGTGCTGTTATAAGAATTTCAGGCAAGTCTAACCCTAATGAGTTGGAGACAAAGAGAAAGCCACTAGCATCAGACAAACTTTTTTATATTGATTACCTCTGAAATTTTTTGCCTCACATAAGTTTGTTCTTGAGTGTTGGCAGTTTAGGTGCAGATACGCCATTCAGTTCGGCTCCTGGGTAGATTAACTTTTTCCATTTGTTTTATATTTTATATATAAACTGAAAAATGCGGCCCCTGGACCAAATGTGATTCACAAAATGTTTTCTTAAACAGTATATAAAAGCCCTACTTTCAACACAAAGGTGGAAAGTACACCATATAGAGAGCAAACAACACCTAGTGCTGCACTTGAAGTAAGAGTTCTTCCATATTAAAGAACTCTCATATCTGTTTCTATGGTGTTTTTTTTTTTTAATTGATAAAAGAAATGTAGCTCAGTCCTGTGATCTACTTAAACTTGTAGACTAATGAAATGAACTAACTCCATTTTAGGCAAAGTGTGAGGGAGTCACTGGCTTTTAAAAACTTTGCAATGACTCAATATGAACATTCGTCAGGGAAGAAGGATAAATGGCACTTTTTATTTGTCAATGAACCACTGACTGGAAGAATTCTGGGAAAACCATATCTTAGGAGACAAAACAGGATGGGTAAAAGGCATTTCTTATGAACAGAAATGGTGGTAATGGTTTTATCAAGCTTGATCTTTAGTGAAAACCTTGGATTTGGGTAAAAATATTTTATTTTTAATTTGTTTCAATTTATTTTGCGGCGCTTATTCCTTGAAGCTAAAAGAGTTCAAGGGAAATTAATTTCAATTATTTATATCACCTGGATTAAAATTTTTGTCACTGGAAGGGCTACTCTTGTACGTCTTCATTTTGAGATCATTCCTGTCATCAGTAGTTTTCCCCTAAATACATCTGCATTCAATTTGGCAAGAACTGGCAAAGACTAAAGGAGACACCTTCAACTCATGTCAGTCTTCTATGTCCTATTAGATTATTTACCCTTTTATGAATACAGGCAATACAATGGCCTCTTTGACCTCAAGCAAAGATCTCTGACAAAGATCTCTGGTAATACAACTAGACAAAATATTTTAAAAAAGAGGAATGGTGGTGTTGAGTTTGTTTTTACAGCAGGTTTGCCAAGTGATGCAAATGCAAATTGGAATTCCACATTCTGTATTAACAAAAGACAGAGCACAATATCATTCTTTGATGCCCTTATGAATGTTTTTTTCCAGCTGTATACCACAATTCTGATCTTTTGGTAAGAAAACTACATTCCTTTCTTCATTGAAGTCCAAGCTCATAAAATGTAATCAATTCTGATTTTAAAATCCTTTTAATTTAGTAAAACAAAGTCATTGTTTTATCAGACATTTTGATATAGCACTAATCAGAGTGATTTCACAAAATTATTTTAAGCACTCACATAAATTACTAAGCGGAGTTAGAAACAGCTCATATGAAATCAATTAAGGTCCACTGATTACACTGGAGTTTCATCTGGACTCTGTGCTTGCATTGTTGCTCTGTGTATTCTTTTCATTAATTTGCTAATAACTATTTTATACTGCATAATGACCCTAAACTAGGAAGATTATCTAGTGTTTTATGAGCCATATACACAAACAGTATCTCTCAGCACTGAGATCTTATTCAGTCTTTAAGAGTCATCTCAAAAGATGTGTTCCAAGTATTTTAACTCTTCAGGCAAATTATTTCTCCTGCAATATTTTTGCAAAATCAAACAAAATCATTTCAGTTAATTGAAAATCATTTCAGTTAACTGACCACCACAGATGTTCACATCACCTGAGCCACACTAAAAATTAGGGAAACTAAAATTTCTAAGTCAGATACCATGAGTAAATGACAGCAACCAGATCTGCCAGAAACTATTGGCCAACAGTTACTTGCAGGTGCTAACTCCAGATACAAATAGGAAGATAAGCATCTAATTTTCACATCTACTAAACTCAAATATAAACCTGACAATCCAACACCATTATCTTGAACTGATTTTCCATCAATATGTGCCAAATTTGGCTGCACCAGCAATACAAATTACTTCTAGCAGATCACAGTGGGGAAAAAAATTAAGCAGCACCACAAAAAACCCTAAACCACACCAAGCCAAAACAGAAAAATCCTAAACCAATAGATTAAAAACTAGAGCATTTCCTGTCAATTAGCAGTGGAAATGTAAGAAGGTTGATACAACCATCCAAGTTAGGATACAGCTAAAACATTCAGGAAAATAACTCCACTCCCCTGCAGAGTCCAGTGTGATCTTTACTGACTATACTTAGTCAAGTACTCAATTTCAAATTTTATAGGAAAATCTGATCCTCCAAAATGATTCTGGGTCAGGGATACTTACTGGCTTGCAAGAACAAATGCACTGATTAAAAAAATGTTTCATGTTCCATTTAATCTTACTTTGAACCTTTTTTAATGCCTGTGCACTTTCTCTAGCAGAGAAAAGCATTATACTAGGGATTATATGGTGACCATGCAGGTTCTTTTAGTTATTTTAAATTTAGGATTGCAAGTTGCTGAGCAGCCCAATTTAGAGTCAAGGGCCTCATTTCTCAAATAGGCACAATAGTGGTAGATTGTGCTGTGTCAGCTTAAAGATGGTACATTTAAGGACATCTGAGGATGAGTGAAATCACTGCTGATGGGAACGATTAAACTCTGACTGTTGTGTTTATAATCACTGTACTGTGCCATCAGTGAATGGTGGTGTCATAAATATAATGATATACAAAGTGAGATTTTACGAGTATTTTTCTTACAAGCTTTTCCATGCCAAAACATCATTTGAAATTGCGTACAGATTCAGAAAAGCTTTCCTAGATTTTCAGCATGTTTCTTTAGAGCTATAAAAATAAAAATGCTGCAATACAGGTGCAGAGAAAGGTAGTAAGTTTTTGCATGTTTTTTGCTTATATGTTGTAACATTTTACTTTCCAAGACATGAAAAAGGTCCAATTTTCTCAGAATAGTCTTCAGTCAACACAAATATTAAAAAGACAGTGTAAAAACAAGGTGCACCAACCCACAGACAGAGTTGGTTCCTAATACTGGCCTCAGTCTTTGTCAGTCAGGATCTGATTTTGAATCCACCTCCACCTTCTGGGGCTAATTATCAGCCAGAGTAAATTAGTGGTTCTAAAATATTTTCCACAAAAAAATACTATTGTTGTCAACCACCCATATTCACAAGACATTAACCTGAAAGTAGTTATTAACTAAACCAGAGAGTTAATAACAAGTGCTAGGAGAATTTTCCCCTAACAACAAAGAAGACCATGTTAATGATGCCATCTGGGATAAACAGAAGTCAAACCATGTCTGTTCTCTAAATGTGACCATACTTTCATTCCAGGTGATTACGTTAAGTTTAGATATGGTGCAGGGCAAAGGAGGTGGAAGACATTTGTTCCTTTCTTCATGGTCAAATTAGCTGGATTTCTTTCTCTCAGAATTTTTAAAGAAACTGATCAACCCTTACAAAACAGAAGCCCCATCACTGTAAGTCTTGTATCCTCTCAACAAAAGGTTTGTTAGTTAAAACTCTCAGAAAGTCATATTATGTTCACAGGACTGTTTTATGCTGTGCAGTGAGTGCTGGTACACAGAACAGTGTACTTGTTCGTAAAGTAAATGTACTCAACTGTCCAGAAATCCTTGCCAGTTTTATATCTTGCCAAGAGAGATCACTTCAACAGATCATCATTTATATTAGCAGTTGAACAAATGAATGCAGTGTGATGCATGAATTGTCATGAGAAGAAACACCAACCTCTTACTAAGATTAACTGGAAATACCCCTGTCATTTCATTCTAAAGTGTTTCTAAATAGGTAATTTAAAATAATAAAAGGGTATTAGCAAGCTGAAAAAATAAATGAATGTGACTATGTCACACCAAGTTTCACACAGAATTATTTCTTCTGTTCTTTCGTGTTTACATCTCTCTTTGAATTGGAGGGAACCTGACTCTTTCAGCATTTGAACCTGACTCATTAGTTTACCATTTTGAAGAACAGTGCTGTTGCTCTCACACCTGTGGTAGCATTGGTAAGAAAGAGGTCTTTTTGCTCTTGTTCTTGTACTTAGTTACAACTTTGCTGCTTCAAAAGCTGAAAATTACTTGACAAGATGAACACACTCTGTAATGAACTTAGCACATGTGTGTATTAAAATCTGGAAAAAAAAAAAAAAAACCAAAACAATTATCCCAAACTAATAAATGAAACCAGTATTAAGAAGAGTAAATCATTTGAAAATGATGGTACTACACTAACATTACCAAGTGAAAACTGGAAGGAGATTTGATATGTTCAAACTCCATCTCCATGGAGAAACTGAGTGGCAAAAGAAGTCTGAAGTTCTTTATTTAAAATTAGCTCCTGAGTCCTGGGGAATTGTAGTAGAACATCTCTTATCTATACCGAGTGTATTTAAGTGGTCCATCTTTTTTGTTTTTCATTTACTATCATGAATTCATCCAAAATTTCCACATCCTAACATAATGTTAGCTCCATATGGAAGAAACTACTGGATAACACTGTTACTGTTAAAGTCTGCATCTCAGGTAAATTTTGTTGCTATCTTAGGAAAGGAGTGGAAAGTCTTATATTTTCTTTAAGTAATGCCAAAACTGCTGCTTACTATAATGACACAAAAAAATAGGTTCCTCACAATCTCAAATTTGGAGAGGAAAAGATAGAACTGAATATGCAGTTCTATCTTTCATATTTTTCTGAGAAAATAAAATGTAGCAAGATGTTATTGTTGTCAATAAACCAAGTAGAAATGATTCAGAATGCAAACACAGGAATAAGACCTATGACTAAGGCACCATTTTTAAATTCAAAGAAAGATATTATTACAATTGAAACTTTAATGCTATTTTTCATCTGCACCGGATGCAACATTTTCCTGCAGAAGAAAAGAACAAGGAAGTGAAAACACCTGAGAACTAACTGACTAACTAACTAACTAACCAACCTTATCATTACTGCCTTTTGCTCGCCCCACTAAATTCTGCCTGGAGAACAAGACACATCTCTTTGACCTTAAAAACATAGATGCCTAGATATAATTTTACCATCAGGGAGGGATGAATGAGAAAGGATATCATGTATCAACATATCAGTATGTCCACATAGGGTGATTATATGACCCAATTTCAGTGTTTATTTTATAAAGGAGCTTAGAAGAAGATTCACATCAGGTGTCAGTCTGGTGAGGCTCTTTCCCTTCCCTTCCCTTCCCTTCCCTTCCCTTCCCTTCCCTTCCCTTCCCTTCCCTTCCCTTCCCTTCCCTTCCCTTCCCTTCCCTTCCCTTCCCTTCCCTTCCCTTCCCTTCCCTTCCCTTCCCTTCCCTTCCCTTCCCTTCCCTTCCCTTCCCTTCCCTTCCCTTCCCTTCCCTTCCCTTCCCTTCCCTGTCAATGGAGGAACAGTAACCTTGTAGCCTCTCAGAAGGGGAAAGGGAACCTTTGAGAAATAAGAAGGAACCTACGTAAAATTCATCTTCTTCTCAGTGTCCTGAGTCTCTCAGGATATTCAGTAGAAAAATCTAGATTTTTCAAACTTCCCCTAATGTGCTTTTCACCCAGTGATAATACGGGTGACCCAGCAGCCAAATTCTTCTGTTCTTCTGCTGATCCCTGGGGAGGATGAGACTCAGAAGCACACCAGCCCTCCCCAGCCCTATCCTTTGCTTTTCTGTTTCCACAAGACCACCAGGCAAGTGACTTGGAGGTCCAAGTCCCCAGTGGGGGTGATTGAGGAGTTGGACCGCAGGGTGAATTGTGTCATGTACTCTCACTCTGTCTGGTCACAGCACCAACTGAAGACAATCAGAATATTAGCAGATATTTCTGCCAAGACCTCTTTCATTGGCACATTCCTTCTACATTTCTTATTACATGTTAAGGCTCTAAAAGAGCCTTTTTCAAGAATGGTTCTTACTGCATTCTCACTATTTTAGCCAGCACTAAAAGATGAGGTATTTGCATATGCAAAAAAATCTAGCTTCAAACACTCTTTCTTTTGTATTTCATAATTGTAGGTAAAGGACCTTACAGTTTTGTTAGAGAATGTAGGCTTAAGTATTTTCATATTATTTAAGTATTCACATTATATAAGTATTGCTGTTATTAAATATCTTTTTGGCACCTAACATGTAAAATAACATAAAATTAATTGACATGAGATGTCAATCAACAAAGTTAGGCCAGAGAAAGAATTGTGAACAAATATAAGAATTTGGTAGCATTTTTTTTTTCCCCTCTGGATAATGTGGAAAAATTTTGTACATATGAAAGATGTACAGTTCCTCATTAATATTTTTACCCTCACTGTTCATGGATTAAATAATTATTTAAATCCAGAGTGCTAGAAGTATGAAAAACCTCCTGTATTGTACCCTATGTTATGAGAAAACCAATGACTCAGAGATCAAATGGCAAATTCTACCTCCTCTTTTTCTTGAGTAGGCTTTGGGCTTTGGAGGACTGTCTGGAGAGCACTTGCATGAGCCATCTGGTGGCAGTCTTATGGAATTTTATGTTTAGGAGGGAAATGCAGGAAGCAAAATGGGCTCAAATGTTTTGCCATTTAAATCACTGATGTTCCTGCTTTAAAAAGAAAAACGAAACAGAAAAGGTCAATTCTGTTGCAAACTTCAGACAAGAGCAGACTGGAATGATAATTTCATCCAAGGTTGTCATCTCTTGCCAAACAAGAAAGGCAACTGAAAATATTTGGAATATACTTCTCTGTCTTCGAAGGTAGAGTTTGAGCTTTGATTTGTAGTTGTATGAACTAGACTTGTGGATAGAGAAGATAAAGGAATCAGATCTTTAGTCCGGGATTTTTTCAGAGGCTGTCTGAATTCCAGACATCTAGCTAAGGGATCATGCAAGATTTTCTTTCCAGTTATAATTTCCCCTTACTTTTCTAAAAAGTTCTGTTGAGTTTTTTTTTAAAAGTGAAAAGGAAGTTGTTATATTTTGAGTTTTATTTGGAAATTTGGTCATAAGATCAACTCTAGGCTATCCCAGGCTCATGTATGTTTGGTTTGGCTCCATACTGGCACCGGCACAGGCAAAGGCATTTTCATCATGCTCTGCACTAGCCACTCCAGAGCCATTATCAAAAATCTTAATTAAAGCCCAGGGTAGGCATCACTGCACGACATGACCCACTGAGGTATTTGGCGGCAGCTAGGACCTGCCACCAGACCTGATTTCTAAGTCAGCCTCTACAAAAGCTCCTTGCAGAGCTCTAAGAAGTGTCTGAGTTCATAAAATAAATCTGACAATTCTTTTTCAATGCAGGCCATTTCTAGATTTTTTCATCTTTTTTTTCTTTTTCTAGGCTCTTATACTACTACCCATGACATCAAACTATGAGCACATATATGAACAGAGCATGTATACCACATGCCAAGGGATTTTTAAATGAAATAAAAAATTACAGATACTTTTATGCTTACATCTTTATTTACTAGTACTCTAATGATGAACTGTGAGATGGGATTTTATAAATCGCCCCTTACTGAAACACTCTTTGGGGGAATTTAGCTCTTCTCTACTACTCTCCTGAACTGTGGACCAATCTAAATAACCTATCCTAAATCTAAGCATCACACTTTGTGCCAGGAATAAGGTTTTCTGCATGCTGACAGCCCCACATCCATACGTTCCAGTGGGGAACTGGTGTGTCCCTCCATTTAGCATGGCCCTGGCACGTTTTATTCCTTCAGTTTAGCAGAAAGTCTACAGGAACAGCTATCCTAATTTCCCTCTAAAATTCCATACACATCCTGCACTCACCTGCACTTCTGTCCTCTGTGAGACAAGCTTTTCTCATGCTCATGGTGTTCCCTATCTGAGATTCACCACTCTACGGGATATCTCCCACACTGATTTTCCACCTGGAAGATTCTCATTCTCCTCTTTGAGCATTCAAAGAGTGCTTTCAATAGATGGGTGATCTCTCACTGGAGTGCAGATTTAGCAATTATTATGGGAGACATTTTGAAGCTGACATAAAATTTGATACAGCAATGTGCTCTGTGCTCTGAGCTCCTGAAGGCCCTGTTAGATCAGGTTATTTGAATGGTAGCTCAGGAGTCAAACTCAAAAGAAATTTAATATTTAGCTCTCCTAGACACCCATGAAACACCTAGTCTTAAAGCCAAGCTCGTTACTAAAAATATAAATGGTTTTTAAAAAGGTTGAGAGTAGCTGTTAACAAGCCCATTACATACAACTCGTTGAATTTCACCTTAAAACTAACTCTGGAAGGTTTCACGCACCCTTCATACATTTCTCTCTACATATCTTCTGTGCTGTTTCAGAATGAGAACAGGCATTGGATGTTTTCTCTGTAACATTTGGCTTTCTGTCAGAGTGAGAACAACATTAGGTGTAAATCACAAGAGCACTTGTTCCAATTTAAATATTATTTTTGTAATGGGTCTTAGACTATTCCCTCATATATCAGCTGTTCCCATGCAGACCAGCACAAGAACATCTGTTTAAAAACAATCTGTTTATTTTATTACATCTCCCAAAGTTTTGCTTGTGAAAGCATACAACAATACTGGGAAAGGGAGAAGCCACCTTCTTTCTTTGAGTTCACATGTACGACTTAGTTTGATGAAACAAAGCCTGGCTGAATCAGCTCACACTGCCATTTTGTTCATGTGCTTTTTGAAAGCAAAGCAAATGAAAGAGAATCTAATATGCTATTTCTCAAAATTAAGAAGCCCAGGAAAAATATGTGGCCAAATAAACACTCTAATGAGCTAATTTTATGCTTTGCAACTACTTTACATGATGATGTAGGCTGGTTGTGTATGCCAAAATACTACACAGAATATGTGTTAACAAACATTGGCTTCCATGTTCTGTTTATTGCTGATACATCCACAGTTAAAAACAGATAAATTGTAGGAGTAATCAGTGCTGAAATGTTACTGGTACAATTCTGAAACTAATTATTGTCGCTCTGTAAAAACATTCAGCATATGCATGAATCTTCTTATGTGACATATTTGAAATGCTTTATTAAGCCATACAGCAGTCCCAAGAACTAATCTAGTAAATCCCTTTTAACCTTGCAGGAAGGGAGACTAAACTATGGGTAAGTTCATACTTACATGCTAAATATGTAATGTCCTCCACATAAGAGGCTGTTCATGTCTCAGGTACAGAGAAAACAACCTGATCTGTTGTTCAGCAGCATCACCCATTGCATGAGTCTATAAAGTGCTTCCAAAACGCTCAGGCTAAATCAATAGAGCAGGGAATGTTAAACAGTTTTACTGTTTCCCCAGTGTCTACAGTGGTAAAAATAGATTATAGAAATATGCTAGTTGCAACGGAGCCTAATTTTATTTTCAGGAAATGCTTTGGAAGAAAATAAATTCCATTGCAATACAACATCAAATAATCATGCTTTCTGTATATATTTATTTGCTATTGAAATCAAATCATCACTTCCTTACAGTGCAATTGGTATTCCTGTGTCCAGAGCATTTAGTGTAGCTGAGGTTCCAGACCAGAGGTTCTCTAGCTGTGGTGCACTTGCCTCAAGGGAGCCACACATCTCCAGTCCCTGGGTGTGCATTGGAGCAGCAGCAGCAGCAAATGTCTTTCCTGCTGGATAAGGTCTCAAATGTGCTACAAGGCTGATACAGCACAGGAAGGATATAGACCTGTTCAGACAGATCCAGAGCAGGTCTGTGAAGATTGTTAGAGGAATGGAGCACCTCTCTTATGAAGAAAGGCTCAGAGAGCTGGGGTTATAGAGTCTGGAGAAGAGAAGGCTCTGGGAGGACTTTACAGCAGCCTTTCAGGTACTTGAAGGGGGCTATAAGAAAAATAGGGACAACCATTTTAGCAGAACCTTTTCCAACAGGACTAGGGGTAATTGAAGGTGGGTTAATATGGATTAGATATAAGAGAGAGGTTTTTTAAATGAGGGTGGTAAATAGGTTTCCCAAGGAGGTGGTAGATGCCCCATCCCTGGAAACTTTTGTGGCCAGGTTGGACAGGATTCTGAGCAGCTTGATCTAATTGAAGATGGCCCTGATCATTGCAGGGGTTTGCACTAGATGATCTTTAAAGGTTCCTCCCAGCCCAAACCATTCTATGAGTCTATACTTGGTGCAGTATATGGAAGTAACTCTTCCTTTACTCCAGGTCCTGAAGGAAGATGGCCATTGCCAGACCTAGACTTTTGGCTTAGGACCTGAAGAAGATCATCAGGGGGTGAGTAAGGAAACAAGACACAGAGGGGCCAGTGGATTGGCCATCACATAGTGTCAGAGTCCTGTCTCCTTTGGACAGGAGAAGGAAATAGGAATTGGGAGTGAAAATAAGGGCATGGAGCTGAATTCTTCTCACATTCAGGTCACTTAAATGCCTTTTTTAGTGGTCTTGACTGAGTATGTTCTCTGCAATGGAGAAAACAAAACAACAGATGGATGCTCAAGGATTCAGAAATACTAGATCATTTTGTTAATGTGCTAAAAAACATGACTGCCATATCAGTCCAAAATAAACTATTTTTATTGAAAATGCATTTTCAGAACACATCTTTTGGTTAAAGTTTAGAAAAATACACATCATCCCCCTTTGTGGAATAAATATTTTTTGAGAAGAAATCCTCCCTAAACAAACAAGGATTATTTGAGACAGTTCCTTCAACTCAGGACCTATTTTACATGCCGGTTTTTGTAATGGGGAGTTAAATGGGTTCTTTAGAAAAACACCTGGAAAGTCAGGCCAAAGGCACAAAACATGACTTGAGAGTTTTTAATGGTACTACACAGACTGCTGGTGCAGCTACTAGGTGCTGCAATTTTTAATCTTTGTTTAGCTGAAGGTGGACAATATCTATAAATACCATATATGCACACTTTACCTACCTCATCACTTTTCCTTTTGTCTTTTGGTACAAGGAAGACACTGAGCTATTGGAGCAAGTCCAGAGGAGGCCACAAAGATGATCAGAGGGCCTGAGCACCTCTCCTAGCTCTCCTGTATTATTCTGTGATTATTCAGTCATTGCCTTGGAAGGAAAAAGTCGTTAGGAAAAAGCTGTTCATCCTTTCTTTTAGCCCTGGAAAGCCAAATGAGTAGCTAAGTGTACTCTATTTGGTCTATGAATTTTACATTACATCTGCCTGCTAAAACACCTTGGAGGATCCTAAGCCCAGATCTGCGTTACGAATGCCAGGACCTACAACAAGGAAATTAGCATGAGAAAAGTCAGGGTTTCTGCCAAAAGACATTAGCTACTACACTTGGGCCAAAGAACCAGAGTTTTATTCAGAGAGACGGTAAAGAAAGCTTGGGAGTTTTAGGTGGGTGAACTTGGACTGAGTCTACTGCAAAACATAATCATTCCCATATGTCCGAGAAAGGGAGTGAGGGATTTGCAGGGTAAAAAATACGGGTCAGAAAACCAGTAAGTAGGGATATAGCAGACAGGAAAAGGAATTTTCTGAGATTGTATGGATAGAGGTTTTTTCAAAATGAAGTTGGTGAAACCAAAAGATCTTTGTGATGAAGAGATATGTATTGAGAAATTTATGAAATGTATATATTAAGTTTTATTAAAGAGAGATAATAAAATCAATTTTTAAAAGATACAGGAAAGGATAAAGTAATTCCACTGGTTCTAAGATAGACAAGCCAAAGAAAGAAAATATTAACATTGACAGTAGTTGAAATTGTCTAATTTGTAAAGGAATGACTATGTGTTGTCTGTGTAGGAAACTTGATCTGGTTAGTGGTATGGAGGAACAAAAAGATATTAACATTTCATACACATTCAAGCAAGTTGGGGAACAAAATGAAGGGAGGAGACTTATGGAATGGGATTAGAAAGACACTAACAGAAACAGAGTCATACATGAAGTATAGCTAAGTCACCCAGAAAAGATAAGAATAAAAACAAAGGAGGTGAAGCATCACTAAGATTTACTGATTGAGAAGAAAAAAAAAAAAACAAGAGAGAAAGAAAGAAAGAAAAAGGAATTTTGTTGATCTCAAGCTCATAGAATTTTAGAAGCCAGCACTGAGGGAGGCTATGAAGAGGCATCATTACAATATTATTTCATACCAATGGCTCTATAAACTCTAACAGTGTGGGAGACTTTGCTTTCATAGTTATAGACTGGAAAACAAATGCTATAACTCATAAAGAGGCCTTAAAATTGTGAAAGTTTCCACAGAATTACTGAGACAATTAAGAATCATATTATACAACTGGCCTGAATACATTTTAGATACAGCGGAATAGGAAAATAACCTTACCAAGATGTGTTCACTGACAGGTTCAAAACAGAAAAAGACAGAAAAAAAGCACTACCTCTATTACAAAAAGGGAAATCCTAGTTAATTAAGTCATCTGGCCTAAATGCAAGACTTTTATATAGAGGAGAGCCTTAGGCAAAGTTTCATAAACTATCTAGAACATGCTTCCATTTGAAAAGAAAAACGTGCAAGGAAGAGCATCAGACCGAGCTAAATGAATAAACAAAAAGGATATTAGAAGTAAGCAGAGAGCTATAAGGAATGGAAAAAAGGACTGAACAGCCAAGAAATCATCTTTTGAGGTCAAGAAGTGTCGGGATAAAATGAGAATAGCGAAAAGTCAAGCTGAGTTAGACCTTTAAAGGATATCAAAATAAATAGGAAAGAAAGGCACTTTGAGAATATAAATAAAAACAGAATAAATAATAAAAAGAAACAAGAAGGCTGAGGTTGACATTTAAGATAATCTAGATATGGCCCCCATACTAAATTAATGATTTGCCCCAACTTTCAATAAGACTAATTATTTCAGTATGAAATGGCAGACGCAAACTGAATAACAGAAATCAAGATAAAAAAATTATCAGAATGGAACTTGACTTACAAATCAGACATCTTAATATAGTCATGATTAGATAATTGGGTATTCATCCATCTCAAAATTTTCAGATAATTAGCGAGTAGTGTAGGAATTTCTTTGCTGGTGTAAATTGTATTCTTAAGGAAACACATACTGTAGTCCATACATAACTATGCTTGCATATAGAATAAGATATAATATCTTATGGGAAATGATGAGCTGAAATGAATCTGATGAATAACTAGAGAAGGTAAGAGTTTTGACTGAAAGGAAGATCAAGCGTAGAAAACAAATTGTAAAAATATCTAAAAGTACTGAAAATATCTATAATAGACAATTCAGAATGAGTACAGACCTGCCCAAAGTTTGCTGTTGGTACAAGACTGATTCATTTATGCTCTTGACAGGAAAAAAGAAGTGTGTGCTAATGCCATGTTGTTGGTGATAAAAAAATTGGATGAGTTTGAGAGTAGGAGAAATTGAAAAGACAAAAAAATTAAATAGGCCAAGGAAAATTGTCAAACGTCCAGTAACAATTACTGAAAACAATGCCTAAGAGAATCTGTTTTCAGACATGGCCATGAAAAAGGTGTAAGAAGTAAGGTGGTCAACACACAGCAGGGAAATAATGTTACATATCATCCTCTTCTATGCAATGCTGAAAAAACATCTAATTATCTGCATCCACAAAAATTAAAATCAGAAGACATGCAGAAGCTGATGGATGAGAAAACCTATACCGGGCAAAGGTAATCAAATCATTTGACCTCCTTACATTTAGCAAAATCAGTGGCAGAAACTTCACACAGAGAAGATCAGGGTTATGGAAGCATACAATAACTTGAAGTGTATTTCAGTCTGTCATCTGATTCTCATGCACATTTATCAGTGAAAATACATGATTTTTTTTCTTTCACCTCTCCCACTCTTGTGTTTGAACACATTGAAAAAGCACTTTTTTCTAAAGTATCATCACCTTTTGCTTTACAGTAGGATTTTCTAAATGACAGTGTAATCATGAGCCATGAGACATAGCTCTTAAATGATGGAAATCTGGAGATCTGATCATTGCTATTATAATGTCTAATTTCTCTATAGTGTTTGAAAGTTCACTCCTGTTGAGGGTGGCTGTTGCCATGGAAAGTCAAAATCTTAGGCATAAATAGAATTCCCTGCATTGGCTATGGACTGCTCATTTCAGCATCAAGCTTTGTACTGAGTGGTGTATTTTGTAGCAATAGAAATACAGTGCAGAGAAGCTTCACTCTTTCCTAAACTAGATGGGATTAGTGTGGATTGCTTGTAAACCATATTGCACAGGGGATTGTTTTAGAAGCTGTGATTTTGTGAGAAATTTCTATAACAAAAAGAAAAAAAAAGATAGATAAATAATTATGAAACAGATCTGGTTTTTTTCTTAATCAATACATTTACATTAACTTTACATTAAGGCTTTCATTGGTCTTTTTCATTTTTTTAGTAATAGACATTCTAACTACTTGCAGAATCCTTATTAGATGCATTCAACATGCAGGCTACTTTTGTAATTCTCCCTATTTATTCACAGAAGTTTCTGGATAAACCATTTGCTACAAACATAATTTACAGGTTCCAAAATTCCATAACCCTCTCTGTTTTGTTTTGGGGGGATTTTTGTTCGTTTTCTTTTAATAAATAAGCAGGTATTGAAAACAATTTTCATGGCACTATACACAAAATCTGCAAACTTCTTGCCCTAAAGTGTTGAGCTGTTGAGTGAAAATGACTGACATTAAACTACACATGACTTCCCTTCTAGCCAAATAAATCAGGGAGAAAAAAACTTTTCAGTAGAGTCTGTAGTTTTTCTGAAGATTTCTACCAAGAATTTTATAAAAATTTATGCTTATGCCTCAGTAATTTTGACCATGTGCTTCAAAAAAAAAGCTTAAAAGAAGTTAAAATGAAGCAATAGTGTCAGAAATTTACTGATAATCATCTGGTAGCAAAAGAAGCTTTCTATAAATAAGCATGGTGTTAAAGATGTGTACAACCTGTCCTCTGAGTAGCAAGAAATACACAAACAACATAACCATAAGCCATAAATAATGAAGAACATGCAGGTAAGAGGATGAGAATTTCCTTACAATATGTCTTTTCTGACACAAGATATCCAGACTTCTGTTGTTTTTTCTGGTAATTATTCCAGTGAGAAGACAGAAAAAAATGTCTAAAGGAATCAGGCCAGATCTAGTTATTCCTATAATACTTCTAGCCACCTCTCAAAGGATCAAACTATAAATCTGTATTTCAGTGGGTCTTCTGTTACTTCTTAATGACTACTTTCTACAAAATTCTGAAAGAGTATAGTGATGCAAGATGAGATTTCTCCCGTGTTATCAAGCCTTAAATTCATGCTAACAACCAGTAGAATTAGGAGTTTTTAATAGCTAAATGGGTGCTGCTAAGAGAAACTCAATATAACTGCAATAGAAACTCCCTGAAGCCTCATCTGCATTCCCTTTAATCTCCCATTCCTGTATAAGAGCAGGGATAAATGCATTTGTGTAAGGATGTTACCAGTAACTTTTACAAAGCACTGTTATTTATACATGCTATGCTACTCAAATTACTTGTGACCAGAATTTTAATAATCGTGTAGCTTACAAATAAAAAGGGTGTCCTCTTTACACAAGCTTTTCTGCAATTATCCTTTGCATCAAGAACAGCAGTACCGAGTTGGGGACCTTGACTTGACTTCAGATTTTTTCCATTTCCCCAACATTTCTGGCTGACCTCAAATTAAAAGATTCCTGCTACAGTTTAGTTGGCTGCTTTTCTTAGGATCTATTTTATATCATATATTGTATTTGTTCTCAAATTCTTACACACTTGTTTTATAGATTTTTTTTTTTCTTTCTTGCTTCCTTCCCTGTGCAGAATTTGATGACAGCTTCTGTGGTAGCTAACGAGAGACAGACAGTCATACTCAGACAAAATAACAAATTACTTGGACTTTCACCCCAAGGCTGTAGTAGAGTGAATATGGAGTTGAATCTTTTCTAGGCTAGAAGGAGACAGAAGAAAATTTTCTGTCTATAGTTTTAAAACACCGAGATTGTAGGAAAAAGTAAAATGAGTTGTAATGTTGCAGTAGTTCTTAGTCACCTGTTTCCTGACAATCTGACAGGGTAGCTCTATCAGCATAACATAATGAAAGCATTTTTGTAAGAGATATTCAATCAACAACAAAGCCCTTTCTTAAAAAATTACAATGAACAAGCAAAGAAAATGGAGAATCATGCAGCTTTTGATGTATTCAAATACGGGTTTAAAAGATAGGTTTTACAGAAATGCAGATTACAGGAGAATACAGAAAGACTATAGTTGACTGTGATTTGTAATCTACAGGAGGTCACATTATGTAATCAAAAGGTCCATTTTGGAGTCACTCTTTGTGATTCCATGAAAGAGAGGCAAGTTAAAAGGCACATTGCTCTTCCATCTTTCTTTCTTTTCCATCCTCTTTTTCCTCCTGCCTATATCCACACTTAGAATAATTCCCCTACAGTCTCTCTCGGGGGAGCAAATGAGTTTACCTCCCACAGTTACAAATTTTAAGATGTAAGATTAATAATAACTGCTTCACATTTTTGCTGTCATTTCATTTCCATCCACTGACTGCAGTTAACAAGGTTTTCCACTACACTGTGGTAAATTCTGTGTATTACTGATCATGAACTCTCAATGATCCATCAACAATGAATTTTTAGGGATCAAGCATCCTGCTGTTCTGTGCAGGGAAGTGTTTTGAAAAAGCTGTTACCCATCTCTGAAAAGTACTTCAGTGGGATCTTTAAATGTCTTACGTTTTACTGTTAATCTTGCTGGCAATCTCATGTAGAAGTTCAGTAGAACTGGAAACAGAGTGCTGATTATACTCAACATTTTTTAATAAAACACCTTATAAATATGTGTGTTTTTTGTGGGGGGAGAGGGGTTATGTGTGACTGAGCTGATTACATAGCATTTGATTTAAATAAGATAGAAATCACAGTAAACTGACTGAACAATGCACCATAAGATATGATGACGTTCAACTTAAATTAATCACATCATGGTCATATTCTTGACTATTTCAGGGAACAACTACAACCCAAAAATTTGCATTTTTATATCTTTTATCACCAGAAAGCTAAAATCTTGTTTGTTTATGTGGTTTGGTGCTTTTTTGTTGTTCTCATTTTGAGTTGGGTTTAGTTTGAGGGTTTTTGTTGTTGGGTCAGAAAACAGGCCTTAGCTCAATTTATTGTCACCTTCAGAGTGGCCTTTTGAGCACTTACTCCACATGGACTACACACGTGGAAAGTGGTAATTAATGTGAAAGCTTCTATTCAGCACTGAATATATATTATTTCATAATCATTACCAGATACTGGCATATGGCTTTCTCTGATAAAACATGCATAAACCTGAAGGAAGTGTCAATGTAAAAAAAAAGGATTGCAGGAATGAAAACAAATATAAAGATTTTTAAGATACTCATTGTCATCACTACTTAAGGAACAAAATAAAAATTAATTTGGTTCCTCAAGAAAAAATGTACCTTTGACTTTCACTTGTCCTTCTAATAGGAAAATGAATAGATTATTAATCAGCTGGAGATGTTGGGTAGTAACAAATTTGCTTTTAGTAAGGCTTTAGACATTATTTGTCATCATGTCTAGAGGTCAAGGATGTGTGGCCTGAAGGAGCACATTTTTTACATGGACAGAAAAATTACCAGGTGGATGATGCCACAACATCCAACTGCCAGCAGGCACAGTACCCCAACATCTGATACATGCACCCATATCACTGGGGTATTCATTGGCAAAATGGAGCACAGGACACAGGAGGAAAGACTCAGAGTTGACCTTGTTCAGCTTATTAAAAGGGAGGCTACAGGGTGATGGAACTCTTTACAACTATGTGAAGTGGTGTGACAGAGATGAAGAAACAAAACTTCCCTCTAACTGCAGCCTGAGGTGTTCAGATGAGATAAGTGAAAAACATTCACAGGGGCAAATGCAGCACTGGAACAGGTTGCCCAGGAAGGTCATTGACTTGGAGATTTTGAAAACCACAATAACCTGGTAGCTGTGGTCTGATGTTGGTAATAGCCCTGTTTGAAGCAGAGGGTTGGACTAGATCACTTTCAGCCAACATCTCTGCAATTCTATGAGTCTATAATTTGACTTTGCTCAAGGAAGGCATTTGATGTCAAACAGATTGCCAGCACTATGGTGATTTCAGTCCCTCTTCCAGGCTTTGTCTTGTGTGTCCAGAGTTCATACATGTGCCAAATTTGCATTGATCAAAAGCAAGACTTTGATCTTGTTTTTTAATTAAATATGAGTTCTTACAGTGACATTAAACTCACATAATCAATCAAAAAAATATGCTTTGATCTCACCAGCCAGAGAACTGGAATCATAGGAAGATAAAGTAAAATAAAAATAACAAAAAACCATGATTTACCGAACATGACTGTTCCCAGATATAAATGGTAAGATCAGGATATGAAAAAAAAGAGCTTAGGGTTTAATGTAAGTAACTGAGTGAGTTTTATTTAGGACTACCTCAGTCCTGTTACTTTCAAACAATAAGTATTCCTTCTATGTTTAATTGTTTAAAAACTGACAAAAACAGGCATGTGTAGAAGGGAGTTCTTCTCCAAAACAGATTTCTTCATAAAATTAACTCAGTGTAGAGGGCTGGGTTTTTCTTACCCAGAAATTGTTATATTCCTAGCAGTAATATTTTTGCATACTCATGTTTCATGGTGGTATGTGAAAGGATAGAAGTTCCACCATGGATCTCCTATCCATGAAACTTAAGAGCACGATAGAAAAATGCAGACAACAAAAGTTCTTTTCTGATCTTTAAAAGCAATGAATTCTAAATCTGATAGAAGGTATTAGGTCAGTATTCTGCTCTCAGGTCCTGGCAGTTGGTCTCGTAATCAGCAAGAGGAACATAATCTAAAAATAAAGAAGCTGCTCTTCAAGAATACTTAGAGTGTTATGAGCTTTATAACAGCACACAAAGAGAAAACATTTTCTAATAAAACTTGCTAGTAACTTTTGGTTTGGCTACCCTCTGTATGACTTGAAAAGGTACAGGAATGGCACTGTTAGAAGCAAAGAAATGTGCAGAATTCACAAATAGTTTTGCCATCCAGATGTAACCACTTACCTCATGCTCCCTGTCCATTTTCATGGTTGCGAATTACAAAAATTTATGAACTCTCAAAGTGAAAATTTTTATTTCTCTCAGATTTAACTCCAAGTTTCTCATTCACGAAATGTGAAGGGTTTGATAAGTTTTTAATTAACCCAGAAACATGCTGATAGTTAATCTCCTACATACTTTGGGTCTTTTGTCCCAAAAAAAGCTGGTTGTGTCTTACTTTTGACTAACTTAAATAGAAACAAGTTCAGGTAGAATTGGAAGTCAATTCATCAGTCTGGTGGTCATCTACATGGTGCAACAATGGTGAAATACTAGATGCTTTAGCTAATTACTGTCATTTTAGAGCAAACTATTCAAATATTATCAAGCAAAGAATTTAAATGTTAATACTTTAGACTAATATCCTGCCATCCAGAAAGATCCATATCTCTAGACAGATTTTACAAAATCCAATGAATCTACATATAGAAGTTGAAAGAAAAGCATCGCTAAAGAAAAGAACAGATGGTTATGTACTCAAGGTACCATTTTCAAAGCATCTGTGTGGAAATCAAAAGTATTATTAGGAATAATTTTAAATTTCTTTTACTTCATAGAAATATGAAAATACAGAACAGAGATGCTTCTGAAAACAATTACAAGATTCTGCTTCCAGCTTTGTTTAACAGTTCAGGTAAACTGCAAGAGATAATGGTTTTCAAGTGGCTTTCCTTCCCTCTGCTGCACATGCTTAGCTTTATGTGTTTGTGTTAATTAAACCAAGTTTAGTCTGCTCCTTGACAGAAAAACCAATCTGAAATCTGGGTGGACACTCCATTCACTGGAGCAGTCAAGGTTTTGGATGGGATACAGATCCAATACCTTTTTGACACCCGATGCACTGTATTTATATAGAATATGAGCACCAGTGTCAATGACAACAGTCTAAAAAGTCAATGCTATGGCAGCCATCTGTGCACATATCTTACTTATCAACTCCTACTCAAATCTCAGCTGCTAAGACTGCCAAGGCTGCTGTGCGTACACAGAATTGCTTTAACTGAAGGAACGAGGTGCTGGAATCCATCCATGTTCTTGTTTGATGTAAAGATGCACTGGTAAAAAGTCGGGTGGGATACATCTCATCTAGCTTTAGTGTGTGTGTCTCACATGTTGATGTCTGCATGGTAGACAGCTACAGCCAGATGTCCAGAAACCAGTCCTAACCTCCACGCAAGGCTTCCAGGAAGGACAGTCACTCCATTAGCTGTGTTGTAAGCACTTCTGATATCCAGAGGCAGTACCACAGTGTCAACGTCTTCTATTCAAGAACACAGCCAAAAGTAGCACCTTTGCTGCAGACTTTGCACTGGAAATGGAGACCTGATTTCCACAGCTTTGCAGTCTGACCAGATTCAAATTCAAATTCATATTTGCTACATCCAAAAAACATGCCATTTGATTGGAAGGAGGAAGAGTAGCAGACTCCTATTTTAGCTAAGCCATTGAGCATGTTGTAGCACAAGAATTATGAGACCAACAAGGTCTGAGGGATAAGGTGTCTGGTGGCTGGGTAGCTCAGAAACAAGATCTGGTATCAAGCTGTTTCCATCTGAACTACTTCTAGAGTTTTATCCAGTAGGGTAAATGCATGAGTAGTCCTAATGTAAGGACCTGGAGTAGGCACAATAAAGTAAATGTAATTACACTTACTCAAAGTCAGGCAGTTCATTGTCTCAGAGTTCAAGTTCTACAGCCAGAGATGCATTTTTATCCCATAGGAGGTAGGTTTTAAAGATACTTGGAATTAACTGTTCTATAAGTCACCTGCTTTCTGTCTCCTTTCTCGTATTTTTCCTCTTCCTGGAATGTAAAGGAATTAGGATACTTTTACTAGACTAGACACAACTTCTAAATTGCCATCTTCCTTTAAAATCAAGGTTCTACTTTTCATTTTGTGATTGTGAAATATATAGCAGCAACCAGAATATTCAAGAGACTATCATTTCAACATTGTGGGGAAGAGACTTTTTGAGCTGGTTGCTCCAAATCCCTTGGCTCTTTTTTGTTACACTGGAGACTCACATATTATCTCACTGATTGTCCTCTTGTCACATCAGGAATATACTTCAGAATAATTGCTTTCCAGATTTAGCCTTCTTGTGGAGTGGCTGTTTTGAATTAATTTTCTGCAGATGTACTTTCAGTTTTCCAAGTTGACTCTCATTCTGTTATTCTCAGCCCATGTTTCAATTTTTTCTAAGACCCTCTACTATTTGCTTGTCTTGACTGCTGCTGGAACAACCTCTAATTTAACATCATCTGTGAATTGCATTATCATGCTTGTGTTTCAATTTCAGATTATTTACGTGAATTTTAAAGATGACAGCACCTTGTGGCACCCCTGTTGTCAACTCTTACAGCTCAATATGTTGTTGTTTATTATCATATTTTGTTTGTGCTCTATGTGCCAGCAATCAGTCCATGTGATGGAGCTCAGATCCAAGCCAATTGTAGCTCATTTGAAAAATAAGATTTTGTCAGACGTTGTATTGAATGCTATACCAAAACCCAGATGATATCCTCTTTCCTTTCTCAATTGCTTTTGTAACTGTTCCACAAAAAAATAATCAACCTTTGTACTGCACAGTTTTCACCTCATAAATCCAGACTGCTAATAGGTCATGGGTCTATAATCTTTTTGTCTGCTTTATGCCAGTGCAGGATTAAGCCTTGTATAAAACTATATATAGCTTGGGATCTTGCTGCAGGTAAGTGGCAAGGTCTCAGTGGAACTTGAAGTGCCTGGACTGATTGCAGTGATGTTCATGGGGGAGCAGTGTTTTGTTACAAGAGCTCTCTCTAGTGGTCCTTGGCTACTCCACTCATTGTGTGGCTCCAGTGCTGCAATCTAGAGTGGCTGACTGATGCATTTTCCTTCTGTGAACCTTTGGAGACATAAACCCGGTTAGTTCCAGCATCAAATTACAGTTAAATCATATTGAGAAGAAAAACAATAATAATAGTAAAAAAATGAGTAAATGCCTGGAAAAGGATAATGTCTGGTAAGGTTACTGAGGAAGCCTAATTCCTTAAAGATTCCTTAAACACCTGGATGGTAACTTCATGGTACAGGTACTAAGAGAGCCAACTAAGAGAGATGCCCTCCTTGATTTGTTACTTGTTAGCAGAGAGGGTCTTGTGAGTGAAGTGGAGATTAGTGGCCATTTTGGCCAGAATGATCATGTAGTTGAGTTTAAAATCTCTGTTGACAGCAGAAAAAGTGCCAACAAAATTTCCACCATGGATGTGAAGTGAGCAGATTTCAAAATCCTCAGGGAAGTAGTTGGTAAGGTCCCCTTGGGAAATGCTTTTGCAGGTGCTGGGCTCCATCAGTCATGGCCACTTTTTAAGCACCACCTGCTTAGAGCACAGGAAAAGGCAATTCCAAAATATCAGAAGTCAAGCAGATGAGGCAGAAGACCAGCTTGGCTGAGCAGGAATCTTTTGGAACTAAGGTAGAAGAAAAATTTAAAAAGTGTATGCCCGGTGGAAGCAAGGTCACGGGAAATGAGAGGAATGCAGAAATGCTCTTCACCACTGCAGGAGAAAACTTGTGTGGCCAAAACTCAATTGGAGTTGAAGCTGGCCAGTACTCTGAGGGAAAATAAAAAGAGCTATTAAATATGTTAATAGCAAAAGGAAATCCAGAAAAAACATTGGTCCATTACTTGAAGAACACGGTCGCCTCACAAACAGGGACATGGACAAACCAGAGATTCATACTTTTTTCACTTCAGTTGTCAAAACTGATGCTGGGCTCTGGAATCCCAGAGCTCAGAGCTGGAGGATTATAACTGTGAGAATGATAAAATCCCAGTCAACCCTGGGTATTTGCAAGATCTGCTGCTCCAGCTGGATCTCTGTAAGTCTACGGGGCCTGATGGGATTCATCTGAAAATACTCAAAGGGCAGGTTGATATTTTCATAGGGCCTCTCAATGATTTTTGAATGGTCTTGGAAATATCTGAAAATACTCAAAGGGCAGGTTGATATTTTCATAGGGCCTCTCAATGATTTTTGAATGGTCTTGGAAATATGGAGAGCTCCAAGTCACCTGGAAACTGGTGAACATTTTCCAAATTTCAAGAAGGGTAATAAGGATGACCCTGGAAACTATAGTCCTGTCAGTCTCACTTCAATGCCTGGTAAAATTATGGAGAAGAATATTCTGGGAGTTATTGAAAAACACCTGAAGGACAACCTTTTCATCTATCACAGTCAGCATGGCTTAGTGACAGGAAAGTCCTGCTTATCAAACCTGATTTCCTTTTATTACAAGGTAACCTATTTAGCTGATCAGGAGAAGTCAGTTGATGTAATATTTTTGAATTTCAGTAAAGCTTTTGATACCATCTGTCACAGGATCATTCTGGATAAATGTCCAGCCTGCAGCTGGATGAACACATCATGGGATGGGTGAGCAGCTGGCTCATGGGTCAGGCACAAAGGGTTACAGTGGATGGGGTGACATCAGACTGACCTGTTACTGGTGGGGTTCTGCAGGGCTCCATCCTCAGCCCTGTGCTCTTCAACATCTTCATAAATTACCTGGATGTAGGATTGGAAGGGATACTAAGGGGCAACCCTGGATGGATGTGCAGACTGGGGAATGAGATGCTGGAGATCAGTGCCATGGAAAGGAAGCTGGCAGTCCTGGTCAGTGGCAAGTTGAACGTGAGTCAGCAGGGCCCTGGCAGCCAGGAGGGCCAAGCGTGTCCTGGGGTGCATCAGGGACAGCATCACCAGCCAGGCAAGGGAGGGGATTGTCCTCTCTGCTCTGCTCTGCACTGGGGCAGCCTCACCTCAAGTACTGGGGCAGGTTTGGGCACTGCAATATAGGAAAGACATTAAGGTATTAAAGAGTGTCCAAAGGAGGGCAACAAAGATGGTGAAGGACCTTGAGGGGAAGCCGTATGAAGAGTAGCTGAAGCCACTTGGTCTGTTCAGCCAGGAGAAGAGGAGACTGAGGGGAGACCTCATTGCAGTGTACAAATTCCTGGCGAGGAGAAGAGAAGGAGCAGGTACTGATACAGTGATAGGACTCTAGGGAATGGTCTGAAGTGGTGTCAGGGGAGATTTAGGTTGGATATTAGAAAAAAGTTCTTCACCAGAGCATGGCTAGGCACTGGAAGAGGCTCCCCAGGGAAGTGGTCACAGCACCAAGCCTGACAGAGTTCAAGGATCATGGTGTGATTGTTGGAGCTGTCTTGTGGCAGGCCCGGGAGCTGGACTTGATGATCCTTGTGAGTTCCTTCCAACTCAGGATATCCTTATGATTCTATGATTTTAAACTTTTAAAAAGCAATTAGCGTAGTTTTTTTACCGCTTTCAGTGCTGGAAGAAACTTACACATATTAGATTACATAATATGTAGTCAAATAGCAGAACACACATCCAAATCATGCTGCCAATATAGAATCAACAACAGGTACTTCCTAGGATTGATAAGTCACTATGGATGCTGCATTTTAAGATCGTCTTAATAAAGCACAGATCTTAAATGTAGCTCATAAATATATTACATCTAAAACAAGAACAGCTTACAAAATCATATTTTAAATGTGAATATTTATTGCTTTCCATTTTTGCACTCCTGTATTAGTGAGAGCAGAGTCAGAGCTCAGACCAGCATGCTCATAAATTCAAAAGAAGGGCCCATGAATTATAGTGCTCACTGGCAATAACCACTGGTAAGTCAATGTAAATAAGTCAATGTACCAGACGATAGCATACATAATAAAGTTTATAAATGCTTTACAACAAGTAAGTGCATATTATTGTATTACATAGCAACTCCTAGGGAAGACAAAGAACCTAACAAATTTAAAAAGATTTCGGCCTTCTATTTTCCTGAATCTGAACTGAAAAGGCCAAAAATTAGTGTACTTCTATTTTCTCCTTTACTAATTTCTTTATTAGTAGTGAAACTAAGACTTTATCATACATTTTTCTTTAGCTGAAAAAAATCATATTTTCTTGAACATACACATTTTTAAAATAGTATTCCAGTTATATTTGCCTTATTTTTAAAAGTAAAATTTCTTGATATCTTTTCAGTAAATGAAAGTTTATTAGATACCTGTTCTAGAAAATACTTTACTGAAAACACGGTGTTTGCAAATAAAATATGCTACACTTCTAAGGAGGTATTCTCTTCAGAAGAAACCATTTTCTTGTGCAAGGGCTTAATAATTCTCCAAAGTGAACCCTGTGAGACAACACATAGGCATTGACCAAAATCCCCTAGAAGTATTATGATCATGTTTGAATTAAGCACTTGAAGGGAGGAGAAACTAAATATCAGTGTAAAAGTCCCCTTGAATGGCTGCTTAAATCACAGCATGGAATGTCCCTGAAGCTGTGGAGCTTAACAAAATGCATGCTAAGGCACTATGACAGAAATGAGACATAAGAAACTGCTTTGAGAAGATCAGTTCTTTTCGTCCTAATTAAATTCTTTTAAAAGCATTTTTTTATAGAGTTCCAGGACTCTTTGGTATCTTTAGGAAACTAAAGTCTGATTCAGGTCATTTTGGAGTCAAAGAAAACCTTGCATTAACTTCAGTAGAAATGAGACTCCTTAGGAAGCAGATGTGCTTACATTCCACTGTCAAAAATAGGAGCTAAGCATCTGCTCAAAGTTAATCACACGCTTAAACACTGTCCAGGACTAAGGTCATGGTTGCCAGGACCTGATCTTGCAGCACATACAAATCCAAATGATTAATGGTTTGGCTTGCCTGCTGGATAAAACAAATGTAATATGAAATACAGGGTTTGGGGTTTTGTGATTCATTTTTTGTGTCACTTAATAAAATTAAAAAAAAAAAATCTATCCCAAATAGGGTTCTGTTGAGTTAGTGGAAATACTAATACAAATTACTTTATATTCTCATTTAGTTCAGGTTGAAAACCAAAGAATACTAGTAACACAAACAAGGCATAACACAAAAGCATTGTGTGGCAAATAGACATGCAGACAAAGAACAAGTACAGTCTGTCAAGGAAATTGAGGTTACTTCTGAAAAGTACACATTGTGTCCTATAAACATACTACAGCAGAGATAAAACTTAGCTCAGGGCAAATAAATATTCTCCAAATACAGTGAGGACTTAATGAAACACAATTAAATAAAAATCAAAGCTGAGAGAAATTTGGTAATACCTGATAAACTGGTCACTTAAATGACTGGAACTCAGATTATCCTCCTCTTCTGAGTTCAAATTTGTATAAATTACAGGAAATGGTGGAAAGAGGGAATTTTGGGAAGAAAAGGGAGTGTGGATGTAATGAAGATTGTGGAAGGAGGATGCAGAGGTGGAACTGAAAGCAGGATGGGGAAGCTGTCTCAGCTGTAGAAGGTGTACCAGGTAAAATTGACACTTGTGACAGCAAACAAAATAGTTCTTGTCAAAACCTAGAAGGGCTCAACATTTACCTGTCTCAGGGAGACTGGGAAAGCTCCTTCTGTATATACTTGCTATGTTCATACATAGTCTTGTGAAAAATTATCAGATCACCAATATGATAAACTGGCAGCTGCTCACAATGTTTTACTTTAACCCAACAGCAAAGACCCAACAATTCTACAGATTCAGACAATAAATCATCACTTTTATGAAAATACCACCAATTTAATGACTTTGATACTAATCTAGTAGGCTTTCAAGTAAATTAAGCCACAAATAACTTCGGAAAATGGATGCTATTCACATACCTGAAGTCTCAAGCAAGACACATTCCAGCATTTGCAAATAGATTTCTTTTCTTTTGCAAAACCCTGTGTTTATGTACATATTAATCCACGAGAATTTGGGGTTTCAATTTCTTTTAAATGTAGCTTACCCACCTCAAGGATATAGAACATACTATAAAACAGGTTATGACAGCTTAAAGGTTCAGATTGCTAGTGAAATGAACTAAAAAATATTTTAATTATAATTTCATTTTTGTAAGTCAGTCTCATGATATCTGGATCATAGTATATTCCAAAGGTTAAAGCTGTCATGTCTGATGTGTCAGCTCCTTGTGTAAGCAATTTCCAGTTGCTTAGTTGGAAAAAAACAAGAAAGATCTGATCCCACAGCTTTCACCTAAGTGAAAGAGCCTACATTTCACCTAAGATGCTCTTGCTGGTGAGCTGAAAGACTGCCCAGAGCTTTGAGGATTGAAACAATATGCTTTCAGGGTTTACATCATGTGTTTCTATGAGAATATCCTCATTGCAAATGAATCTGACTCAAGCCAGGCCTTCAAGTATTGGAATCCAATCCAGTAGCATCCCTTTCTGTGGGCATTGTCTTCATTCTCTCTCTGGAGGTGTCTGATGTGTGACAACTGTGCTCAGTGCAAAATCACTCTACTTTCTGTACTGGTGGGCAGTTCCACATACATTATTTGTGCTTCTATCTAGCTCTTCCTTTTTGGGATAGTTTATTTTGCCCAAGTTTTATTTGAGTTGGTTTCTCTGGGCATTGGGCCCAGTTCTTGTTTAACTTTGCTCTTAAAATCTGTACAACAGCCCAGATGTTCTTTCCAAAAAAAAAAAAAAAAAAAAAAAAAAGAGCAGGGGGGAGCTTTATGCATCCATTTTAAAAAATGATCTTGTTGTAAAGCAACAGAACGGATAATTTGTAAACCCGCTGAATGCATTTGTATGGTTTATAGCAAAATTAAACTCCATTACTGTTTGGGACTTGGCTTTACAAGGCCAACAAAAATGCTGACTAGGTGGAATAGAAAACACAAGGGCATAAAAGGAATGTTTTTATATTGGAACATTAATTTAAAGTTATTACAAAGGAGAAGGTATGAAGACCTTTAGTAAAGATGGATCTAGCTGAACTATGTCAGATTCATAAATTTATTTTTCCCTTCAAAAGTACGAAGGAACAATAAAACTGTGGAACAATAAAAATCAACAATAGGCCCAGACCTTTTTACTAGACCAAAAGTAAAAGTTTCAACTAGAAGTACAGATTTGAGAAGCAGAACAGTTCAACTCCATATAGCAATGAGTAAGCAGCTGTCAAAAGAGTGCTTCCAAAAAAGATGACAGGAAATATGGAATAAGAAAGTAGGAACTGTACCAAAAAGGAAGGGACACAGCAACAAACATTAAAGAAACAACTGACCCCATGAAATTATTATCAAAGAGTTACTCATGTATTTTTCTAGTGCCACAAGTGACATCATGAGCTGACATTACCAATAGGTTACCACTTTCCCAGTCAACAGTAGAAGAAAAAATTTGACAACATCTTTTATCAAGGCTAGCTATAGCACATGCATATTTTCTGGAGCCAAATCCACAGTTCTGAGGAAGAAGGCAAGGCTTGCTCGTAACACGGGGTTATGACAGGTATTGTAGAGACAGAAGGAAAGGAATGAGAAATGCTATGAAAGAAGGTAGAATAAAAGGTGTTCAGGTTGCTGCAGTCACCACAGCACAGACAGGTTCTTAGGTTTCTAATCAGGCTCCCTGTGCTCTTCGTAACTTCCCTTGAAAAGGATCTCTGCACAGAATCTCATTCAGCAATAAGGGATGAAAAAAATCATCCTTTTCTAAGTAAAATAAGAGCATCATAAAAGCTATTGGATACTAGAAATGCTTTAAACCTTCAAGGGAATACACTACCCTACTTTACAGATGGTTTGGCTATTCCGAATGTTGAACTCATGCAATATTATCTTATAAAAAGTAACTACCAGTGGGTAAAAAAATGCTGGGATTCCTTGTGGTTCTTTGGGAACATTGTCATTTACACAAAAAATTTAGCTCCTCAGTTAATGAACACAGTAGAGCCACACTTTCTGTGTTTGTTTGTAAAAGACTGATTGCAAAATCCCACCACACTGAATTAAACAGAAGTCCTTACAGCACCAGCTATGACTGGAAAAAAACCTCCTTCCACAAAACTGAAAAACATTTAAGGATTCAAAAGTACATATGTACAGTAGAAAGGTAATTTTTAATTTAAAATATCTCTCTTTCAGAGAGAGATTAAAAATACTCTCCTTTCTTGAAGAAAACATTGGAACCCTTCCCTTCCCACAAAGAGACCCAGAAATCCCTGCCAAAATCTTCCCCTCTTATGGGAATCACAACATTTTCTCATTGCTTTCCCTCAGAAGAAACCTGGGATCTTCTGAAACAATTTCTATTCTGCCAGTTTCCACATAGAGCTTTAAAATAGAAGTCCTTCCTAAGAATTCAGGAAAGTGATTATTAGTCAAGAGAAAATGAAGACTGACAGCAAAATCAGAGACTTGTGCAATAATGATGTGTAGAACAAGATAGGTCACAGACTTTGAAGAAGTTTTTGGTTTTTTGTAAATAAGATAAGCAACCCCCATTGCATCTCAGTCTAATCAGGAACACGTTCATATTTTCACTTTTCCAAAGCCAATGTTAGCAGTGACTGCTGTTAACATCAGTGACAAAAAATTCAGCTGAATCTCTGTAGTTGGAGTTAACATTTTCATCTTTGGAGGAGTCTATAACAGCTTTTTTCTTTCTTTCTTTCCTAATAAAGTCAGCCAATACATACAAAAGCCATGGTTATAAAGACAGTCATTCTATTAGACTAGTTCTTGAAAAGCAAACTCCAGATGGGAACAAAGGTTTTCTCCACTGAGTTCCTGGTTTTGTTCTACTGAAATTTTCCTGGTTTGACTTGGTTTACCAAGAAAAGAACCGTAGCCCATTTTCCCCATACTGGGAAAATAATAATAATAATTTGCCTGTAATTTAACATAAGCAGACAACTCCTTCTTGTTCACCACCACTGATAATACATATATGATTTTGATTTTCATTCTCTTTGCCTTTAATTCCTAACCCAGAATAAAATCTTGTTATTCACTAACTTCTTAAAACTGATTCAGCTATACTTGTGGCTCAGAAGTGGTACTGTAGAAATTGAATAGTCATATAACCAGTTTTCCATTTTTTTTATGGCCTGTAGATTCATAAAATTTGTGTTTTCCATCAGGAAGATGGTCTCAAACATAAATAAACAAGATCTACCTCTCTTCCTGAACATGTTCTTCCCAAGACACCTGAAATTTGCTGTTAGGAATTTTGGCTACAAGGCTGGCAGCCCGTAGGGAAGGGAAGACCCTCATGAGCAGCCAGGGGGTCCATGGAACAGATTTCATACTTCATTTGATCTTACAAACCTTAAATGTGCTGCATTAAAAGCTTGAAATGCATTATTATTGTCTTTCATGGGACTCCAGATCAGATTTTTAAGATTTAGAAGTGGATGATACTGTATTATTTCTGAGAAAAAGAGTCATACCCTGTACTTGAAAATCTTCTGTGGTGTTTCTGCCTTTCAATAGTAGTAAAGGCTTATTTGTTACCAGTTCTGATGAAACAGATTACACTATACAACTGGCCCTCCTTTTGCTTGGCTTTACAGCTTAATAATTCTTTTGAGGGACTAGGAAGATTAATTTTTTCATAGAGTCTGAGGCAAGTAATCACTAGATGACATAGTCTGACAACTTCTATATGAGAGCACATTTAGTGTCATTCTATTACCATCCTAGTGGAACCACTGTGCTGGCATACTAAAGCACTTTAGTTCTCAAGAGATTTGTGTATCAGGAACAGTAGGAACTGAAAATATCTTCACAGTATCACAGAATAGTTGAGGCTGGAAGGCACTGCTGGAGGGCATGTGATCCAACTCCCTGCTCAAGCTGGGCCAACTAGAGCCAGTTCCCCAGGACCATGTCCAGATGGCTTTCCAATATCTGCAGGGAAGGAAACTCCACAACCTCTCTGAAGCTTCACCGGAAAAGACCCCTGAACCACCAAAGAATTGGTTAAATGTGTTTTCAAAGTGTCAATTTCTTCTTCAGCTGGAGATGAGTAGCTTCTTTTCATCCTGAACTGCAAGAAAATTTCCCTCCCATACTCAAGTCAAGTGTTTTTGTTAAACCTCAATGAGAGGACAGTCATATATATAATAAAGAGCATTGTTTTCATGGCAGAACATTGTCCATCTGTGTCTGCAGAGTCAAGCAATCCACAGGAATTGAAGAGGAGGAATCACTCCCTTCTCTCTCACTCCCAAAACAATGTAGGAAGAGTGATTATTTTTCACACAGACAATCTGGTATGAAATTTGCAGGTAAAATTTTATGTCACATCACGGCTCAAACTCAGACCTGCAAGCAGCTGTGTATTTCAGAGAATGTAGCTTTTGCTGAGTATAAAGGAATAAAAATAAACAAAAGGTTTCACAAATTCTCTAACTCTCAGATTTCAGTGATGGAAAAGATCACTGCAAATATAATGTGAAACCACACAGCACTTGCACCGTAGACCCCACATAAAAGGTTCCTTCATTTGACTACAATTCATAATTTTTTCCACATTTTCCAATGACCTTTGTTCTTAGGATACTGCATTTTATATCAGCTTCTCTAATTTTATCTTTCATCACACAATTTTCTTCCTGTCTTCTTCATCAAGATGGTAAATTATATTCCCATAAATTATATTTCCTTAAAATTTTTTCTCTTCCATTTTTAAATTGTTTTCTTAAAATGACCTGGTGATCTCTCAGATTTGCTCCTGATGTAGTGAATAGACTAACTTCCTTATATCCTAGGTTTGTTTTCCAAAGCCAGAAAATCAGTATTTTGGCTCTTTGAGCTCTTTTAAGTAATTCAGACCCTGTACATGCACATCAGATGTCAGAACTGGACAGGGTATTCCGGCATTTTAAGCATAGCATAGCATTCTCCTTTTCATCCTTTTAATAGCTCCCTATTGGGTCAGGTTCAGAGGCCTTAAAATGTCATAGTTCAATGTAAAATGCTTTGGCAAAATCATTGTATCAGTAACCTCTCTTATCTCTTAGACCATGACAAAATCAGTCCTGTAATCTTGTAAAAAAAAAAAAAAAATACAGCTTTTTCAAGCCTTCTTCAGCAAAATGTCATGTTGGCTTTCCAATTAAACACTCCAGGACTGTTCTAGGGTGACTGAAGTTAAAGAAAGATTATCTTATTCTGCAAGGTGCAGAGGGCAAGGAAGAGATGTTATTCCTTTTCACTTAACATTAATTATTTTAGGATTTTCAGTCTTTAATACCAGATAATAACAGGGCTCAATCAACCACTCCAAAGCATTTTTTTTTTTCATAAGTCCATTCTGTTTAAATATGAAGTATCAACACTGGTTTCCTGAGATCTAACAAGCATCCTTGTGGATTCCTTCAAAGTCCAAAAAAAATTTTTTCCATTACCATTAACACTGTAATCGGTGATGGTGTATCTTCTTTATTTAAGACTTTTCTTCCTTGTGTTTAAGTTGATTGAAATTAGCCAGTCGGTTCAGGCATTACTGAGAAGGAGAGCTGGAAAAATAGAAATACAGAAAAAAAGACTTTTCCCTTTAAAAATCAAGCTAAAAATCAATCAGTAGTAATAAAAGTAATTATTTGAAATGCATTTGGTATGATGCTTCAAAAAATGTTCAGGCTTGAAGAGTAAAGTGGTATAGAAAGGGGACAGTGAAATTTTTATATTTGACTGCATATTTTTGAAATAATTTTATATTTCAAATATTTTTTGAATAATAATATTTTTGAAAGAATTACTATCTTACAATTTTCCCTACCCCTTCCATTCTCTTTGGGCTGAAATACTGAAATAAAATGTCAAAGTTTTAAAATTTTGCCATTTCAGAACTTTGGGGAATTAAATTGGGGTAGGAAAAACCAAACTGAAAGAGTCACATAACCTGAGTATCTTAATTTGTTTGCCAACTTTTGTTGGATACATATCTACAAAAATGCCTTTGGTAAGAGTGGAGTTATCCATCCACACCGTATGCAGGCAAACTGAGATGCAGAGAGCATAGGTGGGCAGGGGCAAGAAGGCAGGCCAGTATTTCCCTGAAAGCAGCTTTCAACCTTTTGCAGAACAGGCAGGATGCCGATTACAGATGTAGAAACCAAAGCACTACAGAGTGCTAAGCTTTGCTTCACCCTTCACCACCACAATTTGATGTAATTCTATTAACAGTGTGGAAATATACTGATCTACAGCAGCAGAACAGTGACTTTACCTCTAGATGATGGAGTATGGTTTGGGGAATCTGGGAGTCTAGGTGTTTCATTAAGCCAAGCTCTCTGACATTAAATCACCAAGTTGAAAGGATCTGTTTTGTTTGATGCCATTGATTAAAACCACATGATTTTACCCCTCATAGCTTGTGTGTACATCAAGAAATTAGTTATAAAAGCAAATACACCCTTCACCATATGACTATACAGCATATGCTGTATTTTATAAGCATTGGTAGGAGATGATAGAACCATATGTGAATAATAGCTATCCAGAAGTCATCAGTTTATAAATACTACTCATAAGAAGCCTATATATAAATACTACCTCGAACACCAAGGACTGTATGCAAGGGATACACCTCGAACACCAAGGACTGCATGTGGGAAAGCAATTGAAATGTTTCAAAACTAACAGTAGAAAAATGTGCAGTATGAAGATGTTAAAAAGAAAATAATCATAAATATAAGAAATTATGAGGAAGAGATTTGAAGAAAAGAGCATGGAAAAAGAAGGAAAGAGTATGCAGCAAAATATGTAACACAAAGGAAGTCTGATGAAGTTTGCTGAGAGCCAGGTCGATTAAACCCTCAGCGTGTCCATCACTTCTGGGTTTTGTCCAGCAATCCCAAATGGCATAAAATTTAGCAGGACTGCATCAGTGGGAGAGTTTGAAACAGAAAAATGTTTAATAAAGATGAAAATAACAAACTCTTACAGGGAAAAGCCATGCCAGGAGCACAGGGTCAGTGCTCCTGCTAAAACACCCCAAAAATGCCACAAGACCCTTTGTTCAGTCTCCTTTTGTAGTAACCACTGAGGCAGGATCCTTGGCACTCTGCCCAATGAGGTAGCAACAGGACTGAGATGAAGTTCAGGGAGTCCTATGAGGTGTCTTCGTGCTGGCACACAGCCAAATAGGGAAAGAACTTTCTGGCTTTTTCCCTTATTAGTAGGACAAAGAGCAAAACCTAAACCATTCCCAATGTGGAAACCCCTGCTATAGATGGGGTGCACTGCTACAGAAGTCAATGTGAAAGCACATGAATAAATAGAACCAGGAAAAATTAAACTGTCTAGTTCAATGACTACCTATCAATGACATAGTCAGGAACCATGTTATAGAGCCTATTTGATAAGTTTATGAACTACTATTGCATTTGCTAGGAGAAGAGGCAGAGAAACATGATAAAGCATAGAAGATAGCATAACATTACTCCTTTACAGTTATGGCAGTTTCCTATTTGCTTCAATGCACAGGAAATTATTCCTGTTCATAAGAAAAACTATCCATTCCCTTCATCATACAAATGGTTATTCTTTATTTATATTTCATTTTAAATTCCAAAGGACCTTTACTACTGAAACATCAACACAATTGAAATATTTTGCAAATTTCATTTAAAATACCTCAGTTAGCAAATTCTCAAATCCCACTAGCCTATATTCACAATTTGCATCATGTACCTAGCTTTTAGTTGTCCAGGGCTATCAAGTTCTACCTTGGTTTTCAATTTTCTTTTCTACAGATGAGTTTAAAGCATGAGTTCTTAGGTAGCACATAAGCATAGAATCATGTAGCATATACAGCAGAATTTCAGATTACTTCCTTTGCTCATCTTCAAGGGCATCCAGCTCCCTCATAAATCCAGTTTGTTCACAGAAGCAGTGCTTTCTAGCACTGATTAGCCATTTCTTCACTACTCACTACTTATGCCAAGAACTTTGATTAAAATAACACATAAAGAAGTTTTTAGAGAGCTCTTGAGGGTTCTTTATGTCATATAATATATGTTTATAAAGAATATAAATTATCAAAGTACACTCCTCATTGATTATTTCACTTCTAATCTTCAATTTCCCCAGCTTTGCCAATATTTTTTTCTGTAATATATTATTTTTTTCACTGAAATTCTGATATGGTATTGCTACATATTTTCTTTGTCTAGAATTTCTGTTTTCTTACTCAGTTGTTTAGTATGGCATAATCTAGATTGAGTAAATGTATTACATATGTAAGCCCAATCCTTTTTACTTGAATCATCTTAATTACTCATACCTTTGAAATATTTTCTCATAGCATTGAATGCTATCGAAGACATAGTAGTAGAATTGGAATTATCACATGATATTCTTTCTTTATAGTTTAAGAACCTCCTTTGCTATTTTCTGGTTAGGTTGTTGTAATCACTTGTCAATATATTTATTAGCCCGTTTAGTTACTTGATCTTTCATTTCATACGCCTGTTTTGAGAATTCTGGAAACAGATATTCTCCAGGCCTCAAAATTGGATTATTTGAAGCATTTCTTTTTCTTTCTATCTCAGCTCAAGCAAATAATTTAATTAGTTTCCTATTTCATTTACTTCCAATCTCAGAGCTTACCACAGTGCACAAGCATCAATATCCTTCTTTATTTCTGTGTTGGAAGAAATCCTTTCTACTTGTGTGAATATATCTTACAAGTTAACACAGTTTGACTTTTGGCAATCCTGTTTTACCCTTCCTGACCTTTAAGACAAAGTTTCTTGGCTGCCTAGACCTTTTTTTTGTGGGGGCGAGGGGGGGGGGGGGG
>VZSE01005694.1:1574390-1672898 GCA_013398275.1 Promerops cafer
GGGAGTGGTGTTTGATTTTTTGGGACAGTCTCTGCTTGTTCTTAATAGCCTTTTAAGATGATTATGAAATTATACCTGGAGGCATTCCCAAGTCATTTCTACCTGCCTCGGTGTCAAATGGTAAGTAAAACTGGTCCAGTTCAGTTGCTAGGGCTGTGTGAGAAGTGAGTAAACCTTACATACAATTATCATTGAGGTATCTTCATTTTTATTAACTCATTTACTCTTTTCTTTCCATTTGATAGGCAAACACTAAACATCCCCTATACTGTTCCCATTTGTCAATCTCACCTAATCGTTATTCACCCAGTCTTTCCATGCCACTCTCCCAAGTGTAAAATATTATCTCTTACAGTAGATTGTGACCATGTTTATGAAAGGCCAAGTATCTTCTGAGTCCTTGTTCTGCTCTGCTGTTAACATAAGTCCTGCTTTCAGTGCAGGTATATCAGCAAACTCTTTAGGTTAAAGATGGTTGGAGGCTCCAGAAAAGTAGAGGTGAAGGACTCTGACCTTTGTTGACGTTTACCTGTATCCTTTCAAGCAATCACTGAAAAGGCAATCTCTTTCTCCTGATTGTACAACACCCTTCCTCCCACCTCCCCTATCGCCCCCCAGATAGCATGGAAATGTCTTTTTTGTATTAGGAACCAAAATTGAAGACAGTATTTCAGATACAGTCCCACAAATAGAGGGAAATAATCCACCAGCTGAACATAATCAACCTGCTCTATGTATCCTCAGCTAAGAGAACCCAGAGAGCCAGCATAAGGGCACATTGCTGCATCTAGCCATCCCCAGAGGTGTTTCAAATATGTGACACTTAGAGATACGTTTTAGTGGTAGACTTGGCAGTGCTGGGTTAATTGTTGGACTCAATAGCCTTAGAGGTCCTTTCCAACCTAAATGATTCTATAATTTTCTTATATTCAACTTTTACACCAGAATGCTCGACTCCTTTTCTGTAGATCTGCTTTTTACAAGTCACTGCCTTGTCTGTATTTCTGTTTGAGGTTATAATATCATATCATATAAGCTGCAGGACACTGCATATCCTTTGGTGAACTTCCTCAGATTTCTCCCAGCTTGTTTCTTCTGCAGATTGAGATCTCTTTTGAATGGCAGCCCTATGTTCCAGCAGTCTGAAAACCCGCCCAATTTGGTGTTGTCCGTGAAATTGCTGAAGGTGCACTCCTTTGCACTGTCCAGATAATTAATAAAGACTTTAAATACTTTGAGCCCCAGCACTGACACTTAAGGACATTGACTAGTAAGGGATATGCAGTTTGACTTCCTATGCCATTTGTCATCCAGCCACTTTGTAATCAACCCACCCGGTTCATATCTCTTCAGTTTGATATGTGGGTATTCTAGAAGACCATGTTGAAAGCCTTGCTGAAGACAATATAAGTTATACCCAGTTTCATCTGTAGTATTCATGATATGTAATAAAGAAAAAATTAGAGAAAAAAACCCACCAAAATAACCCTACATGAAAATCATTTGGAATATACCACGAAACACCAAAAAGCCAAGGATAAAAAGGACAATTTGATTACTGAACTCAGTGTTTAGGATTGCCTAGAAGCAAGGAATAGGAACTATAAAAATGTATTCTGTGCAAGTAGGCTTTTCCACCTTTTTACCACCATTCATTTCCTTTAGCACACAAATATAATAAGCATGCAGACAGGATACTTATAAAGGCCAGTTCTAAAAACAAAAAGTGATTCAGAGGTAAATTTCAAATGAAAAAATTTGGAAGCTAACTAAATTATCTTGAAACACTGCAGTTCTCTATTCATTAAAGAAGTTTAACTTACTTCAGTGAAGAAAATAAGGAAGCCTTTCTTAACTGACCTTGTAACAGTTGTGAATTTTCAATCGATAATAAATCTGAAATTGAATGTTTGAGAATAGGTCTTTATGAAAAACTTTGAAATACAGATAAGCCTGGAGATGTAAATGAAAAAGTTACAAACAGCTGTACAACAGCAATAAGAATTGACCTTATTCTAAATGCATTCTCTTTCTTTTCTTTCACAAAATGTGAATGCAGAATTTCAAGAAAACTGAAAACCCTGGTGTAGTTTCAGCAGATTGGAGACAAAATCTGGCTGAATCACAAGAACATGGGTGGTCATGGGTCCTTTCTCCTTTTGAATCTATGCATTCTTTCTGCGTTATAATGGCTGGCCTATAAAACAGAACCTAATTTTTTTGAATAATATAAGGAAAGAAGTTGGGGTTTTTTGGAGGTGGACGTAACATTTGAGGTTTCAGCTGGCAATTCTCCTCAAAAGGAGTGTAATACTTATATCTGCTACTAAATTTTAGCTTTAAGCAACTAAAGAGTCCATAGTCTTCACTCTTGCTAAAGCTTTCGTCATAGAAGCAATAAATATTCATGCTACGGCAACAAGACCATTGCATGGACTAGAACTCTGCTAGGCTGAGCATTGAAAGCAAGGAGTTGTTTCTCCTTAGGGATGAAGTTTTGCCCCCTGAGAGCTAATGATCCAGAGTGTTGTGCTCTGTCATAATATTTTATTCAAATAAGATTGATCTGCTTCATATTACCAACAGGCAAACAAAATTTTTCTAGACTATTTCATGGCAATATTATAAGGACTGGAGTCAATGAATATTTTTATCTGAAGAGAAATTAATACATATGAATATTTTACAATATGATACTGAAAAAAAAAATAGAAAACTTTTGAAATTTTAAAAAATCATAGCAGAAACAACTAAATGAAATTATGTCTCCCCACTACACAGACATCCTGTTTGGGAAAAATAACCAACAAAACTTTGGGCTGTTAAGACCAAAAAACTTATTGGTGACCTTTGGCAAAGCTGTCTTCCTACAGTTTTATGTAACACAAAAAAAAATTACATATATGTTTGGCCAAAACCTCCCCTGCCACAGTAAAACCCCTGGAACTGGAAAGTATCCAGAAAAAACTCAGAGAACTCAGACCAGTGGCATGTTTGCCTGCTCCATGAACAAGCAAGAAATTCATCTAGCTAACAAGCAAGCTCAGCGAGACCTTTTGCTGAGCAAATTTCACTCATTTGTAACCTTGACAAATTTGTCCACTCTTGGAGTTTTTCCAAGAGCTATTTTGTAAGGAGACATTGCTGCCTACAGATCGCTCAAATCCTTCTCACTGCAACTGTTGTTTTGAGTAACTAATATTTACTATCGTGTTTCTGGACTGTGTGGCTGTTCAGACACACACTGTTGAATGTTTGGATGACCTAATATTTACCAGTTCTTAAAGCAGAAAATAACTCAGTTGCATCACAACCCTCACTTTTGTTTAAGAATTAATTTTCACTACATACTCTATTTCTAGAAAATTCATGTTGTGCAACTTTTCTTAATCATAGATGGGAAAGACATAAAAAGTCATGCAAAAATTAAGACTCTTTATAGCTAAGTGTTCCACACAGGAAACTATACAGCCTCCTCTGCATTGCATATCCAGCCACAGCAGGATCACACCACCTCCCTTAATTTATCACAAATCCATTGAAGTCTGTCTCATTAATCTAGAGAGTCTGAAGTTAGCCCTAATATTATATGCAAGGGAAAATGCCAACTCTTGTTCAAGTAAAATAAAGATTTGAAGTATATTCTAGACATAGTCTCTTTTTCAAGACAGATAAATTTAAAGGTTAGTGGTAGATGATAGAAAACTTCTTTGAGGGAATAAAGTAATGACTGTAAAGACATACAGAATCATAGAATCACAGAATGTTTTGGGCTAGAAGGAACCCTAAAGATCATGGTCAAGGACATCTTCCACTAGACCAAGTCACTCAAAGTCCCACCCAATCTGGCCTTTACCTCTTCCAGGGATGGGCCATCCACAATTCTCTGGGAAACTTGCATATCTGAACAGAACTGAGTGGAGGTGTGCTTGTGTTGCTCAGGGAGGTATTCTGTGAGGCAACCTTCTATCCCTGGCAACATCTTACAATAACCAAGTGTACAGCAGGAGTTCACACAGTTAATGCACTTTGACCACATTAGTTTGCTTCTCCTGACAACCCTGCCAAGCACATGCTGTAGCTAATGACAAAGCTGCCCCTGTTCTCCAGCCATGCCTGAACCTCTGTCTCAAAGCTATTTCCCTGGCCCTGTCCTTCATCTTAAGAATATTCCACAAAAATAACTAGAATGTTTCCATATGACTGTAGCAACTATAAAGTAATAAATAACTAAGTTGAAGTTGAACTAAGAATAAGATCTAGGGAGAAAAAAGGATTTTATTGTGTGATCATTTTCCTAAAACCCAGAGCAGGGTATGTCAACTTACTCTGCATAGATCAGGTGCTTTTAACTGCATTGATTCAATGGGGCTTTGAGTATTTTTTCTTTTTATTTTACCTGCTAAGTGCTATAGAGAAAAACAGTGAGATATCCAATATGGACCCCAAAGGATTCAAGGTAATGACAGATTTGATGGGAATGTGCCAGATCAAATGTACAGCTGTTGTTGCTGCTTATTGTCGGGCTCTGACAACTGTGCTTGCCAAGGGACTTGCCCACCATGTATTAGAGCTTAGTGCTCATCAGTGGCTGCATTTTCTGCTTTCACTGCTTTGTGCATTGCTGTGCTGCTACACTGCGTATCACGTCACTCTGCTGTGCCTGGGAACATTTTGATAACAACCATGGCAATGCGCCTGGACTGGCAGATGGCCAGGCCATCACTGCTCTCTCTGTGCTGCTCTACTGGGGAGGCTAGAAATCCAGTGTGAACTTGACTCGAAAGGGCTGTGACCTGTGGGCAGGACACACCAAAGTGTGCCGTGGATATGTCTGTGTCCCCCCTGCAGGTGTACCTCTGAAGGTATTGGGGTCCAAAGGTAAGTCCATGCTGGAGAAGAAATACCTCAGAATATCTGTGGCTATGGATAAGTCTGTGCTGCAGCAGGTTCACCTGGAAATGTCAGTGGCTCTGCATGAAGTCATGCTGTAGCACCTCAAAGAGTGTGGCCGTGGACAAGCCCACAACAGAGCAGGTACATCCCAGCAGGGACTGCAGCCATGCGTAAGGTCATGATGGAGCAGGTACCTCTGAAGGCATTGTGGCCCATGGGAAAAGGCCCTGGAACAGGTGCACCTCAAAGCAACTGTGGCTGCAGATAAGTCTGTGATGCAGCAGGTATATCCCTGATGAGACTCCCAGAAAAAACTCCTAGAGTTTGCATTCTCTCTTTAACTTAGGGGAGCAAGTGCTCTACTAAGGGACTGCAGTCTGCAGGTAAGTCCAGGCTGGAGAAGGGTTACAGGAAAGGGTTCATTGCAACATCAAACCCTGTGATCTGTTCCAAAAGAAGGCCTTCTGGAGATTTTAATGGAAATACCTTCAAGTTTTTGTAACCCAGGTTTTAAGTTGTCTGTTATAGAAATTACTATGGCAGAAACCACCTAAACCGGTGGAGAACAAGTTTTACAGGAAGCAGTTGCACTGCAGCAGTGATCCAAGCAGAGCTGACGTGGGCTCCCAGTAACTCCATGGAACACACCACCTCTCCTGAGTGACCACCATAACAGACGGAACCCAAAGTCACGGAGTAAATTAACTCAATGGACATTTTAGGGACATTAGTGATTCATAGACTGAGAAAATCATATCTGTGTATGATACCAAAGGATGAGAAGGGAAGTGGTGGTTAGTGAGGCTCCACTGGATACCGTGGGACTTAAAGATTATGTAAATGGTGTGGAAAAAGGGGTGGAGAATGTGCTGGATTAGGTTGGAGTAGAGTTAATTTTGTTCAGAGTAGCTGGTATGGCTGTGTTTAGGGTTTTTGCTGGAAATAGTGTTGATAAAAAAGGGATGTTCTCCTTTTCCCTGAGCAGTGCTTACTCAGAATCAAGGCCTTCTCTGCTCCTCACCCTCCTTCCCAAGCAAGGAGGCTGGGAAGTGCATGGGAATTTGGGAGGAGACCCAGCAAGGCTGGCTGAGCTCTATTGACCAAAGGGATGTTCCATACTATATGGAGAAGACTCCATATAGTATGGAACATCTTCTTCTTCTTGGGGAGAAGAAGATAGTGGAGAATGTTTAAATATATGGTACTTGTCTCCCCAAGCTACCATTGCATGTGATGGAGCCCTGCTTTCCCTGGGAGGGCTGAACACCTGCTTGTCCTTGGGGAGTAGTGAATGAATTCCTTATTTTTGTTTGCTTGCATGCACAGCTTTTTCTTTACTCATTAAATTGACTTTCTCTCAACCCATGAGTTCCCTAATTTTTTACTCTTCTCATTCTTTTTCCCATCCAGACATGAGGAGAGTGAGCTAGTGGCTGACTGGTGCTTAGTTGCCAGCTGGACATGACACAAATTCTTGAAAGTAACAAAATCAGTTATTACTGAGTAGTTTAAGCACAAAGATTCAATTTTGCCAGGAAACTAGAAGTTTGGAGAAGAAATATGAAGGGGTACATAGTTTGGTTGCAGTGAATCACAGTGCACCAGATAAAATGAAACATCTCCATGAAAGTGATGAACATAATTCACCCTGTAGAAAAATGCTTAGAGCTAAAAATGTACAACCAAAAGATGACAACAAAATAAAATTATTTTTTAAAGTACTAAAAAATAAAGGGACTAAAGTACAAAAATGAAGATAATTGCACTGGACTGTTACGGTTTCTCCAAACAGCTATAAAGAAGAGATATGTGATTTCTGACAGTACAGTTCTATCTTTTAAAATAATTAATAGCTAAAGGATGGAGAACAAATGAGTCAGTATTGTACAGCAGAGACTCTTTTGCAATGAATTTGGATTATGCTGCTTTAATAGAAATAAATTTGGGATTTTGATGGCATATTAGATTACTTGAGGGCATGCCTGATGAAAGACAGATAGGCACCACTTTGTAAAGGTGTGGTGGTCTAGGTGAATATTTGACAGGAATGGTGTAGGTCCAAAAGAGGTTTTCTGTATTGTTTTTTTATTTCTTAAAATCAAACAGTGAATCTATAGATTTTTGTCTTTAAACCACCTAATAAAACTCAGAATATCATGTGGTCTATGTTTAGACTCAAGAGTAGAAAGTATAAACTTCACTTTTTCACCTCTACAAATTGCAGCAGCTAGTAACCAATCCTCCTTTCATAAGTTGCAGTCCTAAAAGCCACAATTATAACATTCAAAATGTGTTTCTTACATTAGAGTGCATTTTGACATTCTGTATTATTTTCTGCTCTTTTGATCCCTTGCTATTTCTTAACATTAACCTTTCTTTGCAGTCTTTGTAATCTTTCCTTTTTTTTTTTTTTTTGATAAAATCTTAGGAGAGTGAGCATGACAGAATTACAGCATATACTACAGCTGTGCTTTTGGGAGGGTTAGCAGCTGAGAGCAAGACAGCAAGCCAGCATCATGTCTTCCAGCAAGACCTTGGTCAGCCAAAAACACGAGCCATTGCAACCAGGACCACTATCATCCATAGGGTAGTGTGTGCCATCCCAGACCACTCCACCTCCCCAGATCAGGAGCCACAGAACTGTTGTAAAATCTGCTATGAAGACAAAAAGCACTTGCTTGGTTTTCCCAGTGAGGGAAGTCATTAATGGTTCTTAAAAACCATGAAGATTGTTAATGTTTTAGAGGATCTTTCTTTGATTCTTATGATTGCTCATCTGAAAGGAAAAAAAATAGGGAGGGAGGGAAAGGGAAGAAAAGGGAAAGGGGGCAAATAAGGGAAGTGGGAAGGAAGGAAGGAAGGAAGGAAGGAAGGAAGGAAGGAAGGAAGGAAGGAAGGAAGGAAGGAAGGAAGCTAGCTCTGTCTGAGAGAATTCTGGCCAGATTTTGCATGTGCTTTCTGCTTGGAGATTTGCTGAAAGAATAATAAATTGTTTCTTGATTAAAAATCTATAGCATCTGGAAACTTGACACAATATGTTGTAAGCAAGAAACAAAACAAATTGTAAGCCTCTTGATTTCATGCAAATACATATTATGAGCTCCAAAAGTTAATAATTATTTATGCCAGTCAATCAGCAGATGACAAGGGACTTTGCACAAAATGGGAAGATGGATTACCTCTCTACTTTCAGCCAAGTTACATGGAAGCAAAGAAAAAATTTAGGTTGTTCCAATGGGTAGTTTATGCTTTGGATTCTTGTCCACATATCTTGTGGCTGAAAAAGACACAAAATATGTTATATGCCAAATGAAAGCTCAAATCTTAAAAATATATCAAAGTACATTGGTCCATTAATTCAATTCAGCTTCATTTTCTCAGCTAAAATCTGAACAATTAATTTTGTGATCTTCAGTTTGGTAAGACAAGCAATCCTTGGTTTAAAACTTACATAATAGTGACTTCTGCCAGAAGTCTATTAAAATATAGACTCATGTTTTTCATGTTGACAGGGTTCAAGCTAGCATTTCTTTATTGAGCTGTGTTAGGGAAATGACAATAATTTGATGTGAGCAATGTCGTCACTGCTTTCAAGTTAGTTTCAAATATTTTTTTATCTGCTTTCAGATTTTATAGAGATACTGGACAAAAACAACATTTCAAATTTATGTTTAAACATATGTGACTGCTGAAAAGATTGGTAGATGTTACTTCTTAGTAAACAGCCTATTAAATTAAGTTTTTAAATTTATTTTGCTATGTATGAACCCCTTAAATTCTAGTTTGGATATTATTTGTGATTAACATTACTTGGCTGCTGCAGTTCCACTAACATTAATAGGATTTCCCAAAGTTTGGAACGTACTAGTAAACTTCCTCTTCCTTTTTACCTTACCAGAATATTTAATTGACCATTGGCCCAGAAGTACCAGATTCCTGGTTCCACTCCATTTACACACATACAGTGCAGCTAAGCCAGAAAAAAAAAAAAAAACTTTACTGTTAAATTTACCCCTGGAGCAAATTGTGCTGTATCACTAAGCTTGGCAAAAGGATTTTTGAGGAATTCAGCCAGCTTACTGCCTCTTGGGAAACCCCTGTGCACATTCTATATGGTGTAGGACTGGCTTGAGTGGTGGTGGTGCTGCAGAACATCATGGAACTGATAGTATCAGGGTATGGCACATATTCTTGATTAAATCAGTCTCAGATATTCTGTTCCCTGAAAATATACAAAGAGGTATTGGATGAAATGCAGCCAAAGAATATTTATCCTCAAACTTCTTGCTTAAAATCCAACTTCTATAATTAAAAAAGGAACATTTTCATGACCACCATATTAAATTTTATATTAATTGTGTTGGCTATTCAGTCAAATGTATTTGAAAATCTAGAGAAGTGAATTTCTAAAATAAAATCTCTCTTGAAAAGAATGCTGAAAATGTTCATAAAGCTATTGTAGCAAACAAGACTTTGGAGGAATATCTGACTATGTTAGGGGCATGTTAAGGTAATAGAGTGATTCCTTTTGCATTCCCTCTTTAACTACTTTTGGTGTTTATGTAAATGTGACATAAAATTCTTCCAGTTCCTTACAAATGGTTCTGTAATTTAAAAAAATTGTTCTCCCATAATATGCCTTTCATAAAAACACTCCTCAGAAAAGTTACATAGGGTTGGATTTTTTATTTTAATTAGCCTTATGCTGACACCACCTTTTCATTTAGTGATGCCAAGACTCTGAACAATGGATGTATTGATGTAAGCTGTGCTGCTCACAACAGTTTCTAAGTTCTACATTGCTTCAAACTGTTGGCATATTTTATGGTGAGGCAAAGTGAGTAGAAAATGTTGTCAAATTGGAAGGATTTATACTTTTCTTGAGGCGTAGACGATTTAAGAGATCCTTATCATCAAAAGCTATAAGAATGGTTATTGAGGTACAGAATGTGTAAAAACAAATAGATCTGAAGTAACTAACCTTTGGAACATGGACCATTATGTAAGTAGTCCAGGTACTTCAAAGTCGTATATACAATATCTGCCTTTTTCAGGAAAACAAGGTCAAAATATGTAGCTAGCTTGTAATCCAGTATGGGTTTTGAGAAAGGCCCAATTCATATCTGAAATCAGCTGCAGCAGTAGTTCCTGCAGGGCTTCAGGCAAGAAGAAAAGATGCAATAAGAAGCAGCTGCCACTGAGTGAAGATAGTTCTCCACCATGACAAAAGAGATAGAAACCAGGCAGTACCATGCCACGTGCTCACTTTTGTGCTTTACAAGTGGGCTTGTTGTCCATAAACAATTACACATTTTGAAAATCAAATATATATGCAATTGCCTACATCTTGAGAAGTCCCCAATGTAATAAAAACCTATAAAATTACAAAAGGATGAGACGTCCTTTTAACATCCTTAAAGGATGTTTTGTCCTATTTAACTTTCTATCAGTTGCTCTTTTTCAATATGAACTTCAGCCTTGTAACTCTTGTATTTTTCTTTATCTTTGAGGCAGCAGTGATGTTTAGTTATACTATCTGCTGATCAGCTAAGACACTCCTCCTTTTCTTCCCTGTCTTGTCTGATCTATAATGACAATGGAAGTTGATACAGTAAGACCTAAACAGGGAACCTAGGGGAAGGTGGTGTTATTTTGAGGTAGTGTCTCTCTTCAAGGCTGGTCCTTTCATATGTTTACCCAGGAAATCTGTCTCACAGGTCATGAATAAACGAATTGGAGCAAAAGACCTCTGCCTAAACACTTTGTACAGGGGTGATGTTATGCTTGCATAAATTGGAAGAAGGGCTCTAGGGCTCATACATTTTGTATGCATTATGACCCCACCAGTGGTCCTTTCCAACCTTAGCCATTCTGTGATTCTGTATATATACACATAGATATATGAAAAAGGTAAAAACCTTCCTTTGTACTCCTAGGTATTTAGGTAACCATTTCTGAAGGTTTTACAAGTGAAGAGGCTTTAACATAGAGGGAAGCTATAAATGCTTACAAAAAATATTTACAAATGCTTATAAATGTTTACAGTCTGCAAATTTATTGTTTCTGGGTACTCCCAGAATACATGGACCTAGTGCTGTATAAAAATGGGTCAGTGTACCCTAGTTTAAGTTTTTCCCTATCACAGAGATGGAGATGGTGTTAATTTGGGGTCTGTAGGTGACACAGCATTCTCTTCTAAGTGATACACACTGTCTTCAGTGAGTTGCTGTTTGTGCTAAAATCAAACTGAGTCATCCTAAAAAAACAGCAGACATTTATTACACTGGTATATGTCTCTTCAATACATGGATTTTGGATATTTGATGTTATTGAAGTTATCATCATGTAATGAGTTTTCAAATGCAGTTAAAAAACAGTAGTAGAGATTAGACAATTAGACCTTTGCAGTGACAAGGGTGACAGGAAATTCTCTCAGAGGGAGAGGTCCATGAAACCAGTGGCAATGTCTAAGACTTTGTCTTTCTTCTAATGCTTCCACTAGTGTGAACTGCTTAAAATAATAGTACATAATTTTCTGTTGTTTTGATAGTCCTTTTTTTTTTTACAAAGGGTTTTTGGCATAAAAGATTTTTATTTGGGGTTAAAAGGTGTTCACATCTTTAACATTTTCTCATATTCCTGTATAAAAACTAAAAACTTATTCACAGTCAAACTTCTCACTAAAAATTTGATCTCATGCAACTTCTAGAAGTGTACTTTCATTATTTCCAACCCAACCTATTGGCTTTCTTTAAAATCACAAATACGGTTTTGATTATAGAATTTGGATAGCCAATTATAACATAAATCAAAGTCCAAAGGGCCACATAAATTTAAAAAACAGATTTTACTTTCTCACCTTATGGTTTCAGCTTCAACACATCACCACTTTAATTGTTTCATATGACACAGAGCCAAAGTAACTGAAGCATATTATGGTGAGAGTGGTTTGAAAATAGTTTTGACCATTTGAACCAAAAAAAATCTTTAGCTACTTATAACTTTCTCTTAATTTTTGTGCAGAGATAGTTTTGGAATGGCTTTGGCTTATTTGAATTGCTTATCCTTGAATCTTTTTAGTCTATACATAAAATTTTTGCCAAAACTATGTATTAAACACTCTAGCACATCTTTACATGGCACATACCTGGTAGTATGAAACACAAGTTTAAAATTTAAAAAATATCAGGATTTCACTTTCTGCTTTTCCAGTGTACCCAGTAATAATGGATGTAGAATGCAACTGGATAGAACATTTTGGATTTATTACTTACAGGGCTCCAGACACACACACAATAGGTTATAACTATAATAAAAATCACATAAACTGGCAATATGAAACAAAATACAAATTAGAGTCAGCTTAACTGTGAAAATATCAGAGAGAAGGCAGGGCATTTTAAAGAAGATTAATTGATATAATGTGTGAGATGTCTTATGACAATAGGGAAACAGTTTTAAAATAAAAGTATCTTTATATCTCCCATGTTAAGTAGTTACCAATTTAAAAAGGCTGCTTTTTTCATCCTCTGTGATAGAATTTTTCATAGGCTACATGGAAGCTGTGAGATAGAAAGGATGTAAACCATAGAATCACAAAAACATTAAAACTGGAAAAGCCTTCACCTTCTTCTGCCTGTCAGTGGTAGTGGTTTTGGTTTTTAAAGGCCTCCAATTACATATTTCACAATTTCCTCAGGGAATCTGTTTCAAGGCTTGTATAATCTCAATGTTAGAAAGTGTTTTCTTATGTGTAGACTGGTTTTCTGCAATTTAAGTTATAACGTATTCACCGTAAGTCTGAAAAACAGTGGTTTTCCTTCTTTGCAAATGTTGCAAAACTGAAATTGTGTCCCCTTTCAGCTTTTTCTTCCCTAGGTGGTTAAGCCCTGGTTTTTAATTTCTGCCTGACGTCATATCTTCTTGAGTCCTCTTTTGGCTTTTATACCCTTCCAAACTCCTTCCAAAGGAACTGAATCCCTTCTAGGCTGCACTATCCCAAGCTTGATACACAACCCCAGCTAAGGCTTTTGAGTGCAAAACAGATTATAGGGGTCACTTCAGGTACCTTTCACGTTCTCAGTTACCCCAATATTTTTTATACATCTGCATGTTGTTTTAAATGTTTGATTAGCGTGTGATGCACTCTAGACTTGACTGCCTCCTGAAGATCTATTGACCATCAGGATCCCAATGCTGATGTAATTTGCTCTCTATTTCTGAGTTATTGTAGATCAGTTTCCCTCTGAGTGTTCTTTCAGAACCACAGGATGACAACAAGCAGGCTATCCTGACTTACATATTCAATGTTCAGGACACAATATGAATACTTAGTAAGTAGCATGTGCCTAGGTATTCTTCTTGTTCACTGAATGTCTTTCAATGCTTCTGAATATGTTCAAATGTTTTTCACTGTATGTCTCTCACTTTCTTTTTCCTCTGAATGTCTCCTGGCATATAACACTTCATCTCTGTGCTGTTTTGGTACTGGCTTCCTTCATAATTTCTTAGTACTGAAACTGTTTGTGGATCAAAATCAACACATCAGTTTCATCCTGATAGAAGCTAGAGACCAGAACATACATGCAAAGAGGTTCTCCTTTCTAACTTGGTCATTCTACATAATTTGTAGGTTTGTTTGCTTTGGTTTTTTTCAGGTAATATAAAGTATATGCACATGCATTGCAATATCCAATCCGATGTGAAGCAGATACAAAGCTCTAAAGGAAAGACTGAGTATGAAAGAGAACAGCCAGCCAAAAGTGCTCACAAACATCCTTTTCTATCTGGAGCTCCAAAAGCCTTGGGGAAATTCACAGAACCATTGCCAGCCTTAAGTGTAACCAGCATATCTGACAGTCACATAATGTGCCTTTTATTCTCAGTTTCCTTACAATCTTCAAGAATTTTAATTTAATTAACAGCCATCTGAAACATCATACAAAGTAAATTTATTAAGGTAAACATTGAACTATTTTTGTATTTTCTAAAACATTATTAAAAATAAGTTTCATAACTAGTCACCTCCTCGGTGAAAGGAGATAATCAACAAAGGGAGTAAGTTGGAACACATTGGAACAGATGGAAAGAAAAAGTGAGTTTAAAAATAGTGAAAGTGCTTGCTCAAAGTTGATGCCCTGACCATGTTGACTTCATAGGTAAATAAGAATTTGAGAAAAAACAATTATTAAATGTAATTTCCTTTAAAACTGATGTTCCTCAATAAGCAGCACTGATAAAATTATAAGCTCAACAAACCTTCTCTTCTCCCTTTCCTATAGGAATTGATGGTCCTCTGCCACTTTCTCACTTAAAAGCTTGGAGAGAAAAACACACATGAGCGCCCACACACACACACACACAGCCCCCGCACACACTTGCAGTACTTTTGACATTTTTGGGCTACAAACACAGAGCTCTCAAGGGCAATCAGCTGGTAATGTGGACCTCAGACAATACGGTATATATATTTCATATGTGATTAAGAAGATTCACCGCTACTGTAACATTACTTGTTTCAGCTGAGATAGACTCTAAGCAGTTCTAAGTTCAAATGACCATTACTGAAATCCAAGGTGATAACATCAGTTATTCAACCTGAGCTCTAAAACAAACTTGTTCCTTCTTTGAATATCTTACTGTTCAAGACAGTCTTTATGGAAGGGCTCAGTTCATAAAATCGAAGTTAAAAATAGTTACAGGAGTGATTTGGATACTAATTTAGAGAAACTGCAAAGTCTTTGGAGGGTTAAGATTCTTTCTAGTCAAATATATAGGATTTTTTTCATCTTTTTTTTCCTGATAACACCAGTATATATCACTAGCTCATTATCCAAGCAGAAAGTATATTGGGCAAAGCTTTCTAATGGTATCTATTTTAAGACTGATTTTATTAGAGCTTAATCAACTATCTCCAAGTACTACTCTTAATTTCTTCCATTTATGCTCCTTACTGTTTCCAATTTATTTTTTTTTTTTTTTTAAGTATTCAACCCCTAAAATTTTTGGTTTTTATGAAAGTTAGTATCAGAAATTCATAAATCTTTAGTCTCTTCAAAAGCACTCCAGCTACATTAGCTCCAAGGAAAATGTAACACTATAACCTAATACGGGTTCCAAAGTGCAAGTACGAGGGAGGGCAGTTATCGTAGCTCGGAAGTGAACAGAGTGCATCCAGAGTTTAAGAGACATGCTCACACAAACTTTAGAAAAGGGCAGTTTGCAGCTGGTTTCACAGCTTGGATGGAGGTACTTTGAATAGAAGAACAGAGCTGGGGCCAAAAAAGAGATGCGACAGGAAAAGCAACTAAACAACTAAAAATAATGTCTCAAGATAGCTGTGAATCTGTATTACACGATGAACAATCATATCACTAGTGCTAATAATTTTTTTTTAAATATAGATTTATTTTTTTTTTATCAGAAGGCAGACCTCTAGAAATGGACAATTCCTGAAAAGGACAGATGTGGAAACAGAAATGTGAATTTGATTTCTTAGATGGAAAGAGGACACTAATTAAAGATGTTATTCTATCTAAGCTCTTCTAACCTGATATACAAATTCAGTAAAATTTTTAGCCAGCCTAGATGCCCCTCAGAATTCAGTTACATGATTTGCCCTGTGTCTAAGTGCTTTACCCATATTTTCTGCAATCAGAATGTTACCAGCATTTATGTAATTGATACTAAAAAAAAACCCAAAAATCATGCTAAAAGATGTGCAAAAATTTTGACATATCTGAATCAGTGGGAGCATGAACCATGAAGTACATGCTTTAGAATTTTGTCCTTGGAGAATTTCTGGGACATCTAAGTATGGATTTTTCTTAGTTGTGTGTAAAAAGGAAAACCTTGAGTCGCAGAGTAGAAGTACATCTTCTTAAAACACTCAGGTAAATTATTTTTAAAAAAATATGAAATGCAATCTAATTCTGAAAGGTTTTTCACTTTGATTCATCATTTTAGTCAGAATTCATCATCATCCTTGAAAAGTTATATAGCAGCAAATTTTGGCCCATCTGAAGCTTATACTTTCATATTCATATAGATTTCAGACCAATATAATTTTTCACTTTATTGCTGAAGTTTTATGTGAAGTTTCAGTGTTATGAGCTCTTAACTATGTTAACTATAGCAGTTAGCTCACCTTCAGTCAGCCTTGTATTAGTCTGGCAGTTAGTCTCTCTAAAAGATATTAGAGAACTCTGCATACTCCAAACCCCAGAGCTTTCCTGATTTTTCCTTTTCTTCGAAAGGGAGACCCTCTGGTGATAGATAAAGGAACTGAAAATACTGAGATCTGCTCATGACTTTAAATGTTCTCGCTATGGCCGGGTAGTTAATGTAAGAAGAGGAATCAGGCTGGACATCACGCTGGGGTTGTGAAAAGTTGGTTGCCAACAGGCATAGAAGAAGTGCAGATACCAGGAAGAAATGAACACATATAGTGATGGTTCAACCCCCTTTTTATATACATTTTAATCACAGGGGTAGGGCCTAATTTCTTGTATTTTCTAGCTTTTATTTCTCCTGGCTCTTGCTACTGTGGTATTGTCTTAGCATCTTTTCTTTATATGTTTTAAAAACTTAGCACAAACAATTCCAAACTTACATTAGTCAGATAAAATTGGCTGAGAATGGATGAACTACAATTTTTTAGAAATTCAGTGGCATATTATTTACACAAGGACCTTGGCTAATCAAAACACACACTGCATGAGACAGGAAAAGGCTGAAAACGAGAAGGGTAGAACATACAACTAAGCTGAATTTTTTGCATCTTTTGAACTACTTCCCAAGACATACTAAGTGAATGAACCAACATTCTGCATGGATCAGTAGTGGCTCATCTGCAGTTGTGTACATCTGCTACGTGTCTGCTGAGGCTGCTGTTCCTGGCACAGGGGCTGCTACTATAGCTGCTGCCATGACTGCAGCTATGAGTTTTCCTTCATCTCTTTGGCAACTTGAGGTGTTCCAGAAGTGTTACATCAAATGTTTTAGAGATGTTTGTCAATGGAGGAGGGTAATGAATGATGAAAAAAAAAAAAAAGGCATTAAATTAATTGTTTGCAAATTTGACAATTCCCATTGTAATATCTCAGATGCACCCTCCCAACATTGTCTGATGCATCTTGGATTTGGTAGGATTTCATGTCTGCTCCCGAAATATACAGTGGGTCACAGGGATATCATGGGATAATGGTCAGTCCCTGCTAATATTTCTCTGACTCTGCTATCTGAAAATCTCTGTAGTGTTCTCCCTCTACTAGTTTCAAACTCTGTATCCAAAACTTAGTTTATTTTATTGAAGGAAGCGTAGTTGATATCACTCAGGTTACAATCTTTACATTAACCAGAGCTGTAGCCATCTCTTCCCTCTTTGTAGGACAAAGCGATGCATGAGTCCCTCTACTCACATAATGTAGTACCAACCTCATCACTGCATACTTCCTACTATCACATTACAGCTGTAGCTCCTTAAATATAATTTTCTGTCATTCCCCTGCCTCATTCATGTAAAGTTGTCCAAAAATGAGTTAAAAGCACATAATGTTAGTCTTGCCAAAAGACTTCCCGTGCAACTTATTTAATCTATGCATCTCAGTTTTCTTATTTTCCAGCATAGAAGATTGGTGATCATAGATTTTGTTGATCATAGAAGATTTGTGCTTTAACTGCTCTTAGGGGTCTGCCAAGAGGAAACCTTGTGAAAATGAAGAATATGAGTTCACATGGTAAGGATAAACCAATATATAGCATTCCTACTTTTCTTGGCAAAAATAAACTGAGGAGCATCTTTATCAATGCCACAGTTACCTAAAATAAGAACAGCATGAACAAGTAGTAGTCTTTCACAGAGAGAAAGCTTGGTTATTTTTTCACATAAGTTGACAGTTGTTTGATTTTTGACAGATTCTATGCTGTTAATTGCAGTGGATTAAAATATTTACTGGAAAGTATCATGTGTGCAGATACTTCATCCTTTACAGCAGAGGCTTATTCCATATTCATATTGATACATATGGTTCTTCACAGCTGAAAGATTGAAGGGACAGTAGATTCCAATATCAAAAAATGAAGTCTTTTCATGACCTCTAATGAAGGTGACCGCATATATCCTGATGAGCTCTGTAATGCAATCCTCTGTGCAGTAATGAAAAGGAAATTGAAAGGGTCTCAGTTTTTTATCCCTGAATCATGCTGTTCTTTTTCTCTGCTGAGGATCACCATTTTCCTTTGCATTGACTCAACAAAATATTTTCAGAGTAACTAATAAGAAACATGTTTATATAAACAGATCAGTATGAGTTTTGAATGTTAAAGTATAGAAGATTTGTGTAAACCACAAACATGGTAATACAATCATGTATATCAATTCCTCTACATAATTCTTAATCCAAACAGCTGAGCTATTCATAGTATATTGAATTCATATTATTACTCTTTCAGCTGGTAATGGAGACAGTTGAAACTTCAGAGGTATCTATGGCCAAATAGATACATGAGATAAATGAATAGATTCATTTAATAAAAAGAGAAAGGGAGTAAAAAATTCTTGAGGCTACCAGTGAAACTTAGTAACAAAATGCAATGGGAAATCAGCAATGACAACCAATTCTCAATGAAATATTCATGTGTTTTAGGAATCAAAAACTAGTCCTAAGGTCATCTGGCATCTTTAAAAGGGGGGGAAATAAGCTAGAATTCAACATACATAAAGAAGGCTGCATAGCACACTGTAGTAAATTAACATTCAATATTGGTGGGATCCAAGCCCAAGTAGGTTCCTCTGTAGCTAATAAAAAGAATAATATTCCTGTTAATGTTGACTTAGAGTGAGACTAAGGTAGCTCCATTCTTCTTGTGGGCAACAGAAGAAAGGGTAAAAAGTCTTACTCAACAAAAGTAAATCTTTATGTATACCCTGCACACTAAAAAAACTTATCTTTGCTCTCACCCTTCATGCTGTGCCTGTATTTCTGTATAACACTGAAATCCATTTGTGGTAATTTCTGTTAATTCTCTGAGTATCCTTATTAACCTTTAAGCAGAGTCTGTCTGCCTGTCTTAGTTCTTATTGAAACCACAAAATATTACTGAAGTATTAATAAATAAAACAGCAAAAGTATCATCAGTGTGTTTTCAATTACAGCTATCACTTAAATTTTTGACTGGTTCATGACAGCCAAATTCAGAATGAACAGGGATCTACAACAGTTACAGGTATATCTGCAGAAAGTTATTCCTCTTTATAACTAAACAAGTTTTCCCTTAACTTCAGCTGGTATTTTTATGACTAAACAGGACAAAGCCTCCCAAAGTGTCTTAGTCTTGGTCCTTCTCTTCCTTTTTCAAGGGCTGCTTACAACATCTCTGTTTCATTCCATTAGCAATGTAGCCCCCATAAATGCATACCAAATACCAGGGCAGGACAGAGAAAAGGACACTAGAATAGGTCTCTATCATAATTCAGTTCCTACATTAACTGCCTGGACAACTGTTGCTCAAGTCAAGTTCTGAATTATTTTTTTTTTTTTATTATTACATTTTGCATTCAATCTGTGAGTGGCTGGAAAGATAAGATTGCAATTTATAACACAAGTGTGTGTCACAATGGAACAACACCACTTGCTCAATTAATTTACAGTTCCTCTATGGCCTCTATCTAAATTACATCATGATATGGATCAATACTCACTCTCATCTACAGTGAGCAACTGCCAAAAAAAGTTAGCCCACCTATTTTCTGGACTATAGGCAATAGCACAATTGTAGTATATTACAGATGTCAGCATCGGGAAAGGAGTTACCACAGATGGATATCATTTGAGCTTCTGAATTCCACTGTGAAAATAAATCATGTTCATTGTCTTCACAATATAGAAATAGTCCTGCCAAGGTACTATTGTGATGCACATCCCTGAAGTATGATGCACATTTTGGTATTGCTGTGTGCTATGGGCAGTCTGCCTGATTGTTAACAGCCAGAGAGGGAGCCAGAAACATTGTACCACACCCTAAAGTCAAGACAACACCACCACAAATATGGTCCAGGAGACCTTAGTTAATTTCTTCCCTTTTGTCCCACTTCAAAATTAAACCCGCCTTTCCCACTAGGCAAACCTCCAGAATTTTTATGCAGAAATTATTTCTATATGCATTTCTTTGACTTTGTAGCTGATTGATCAATTCAGTTCTGTTTCTCAGCTGTAAAATGGAGATACCAACATGTCATGGTTTGGTGCTGGCCCAATGCCAGTGCCCCCATGAAAATGTATTTTCTTTAACTAACTGCTGTGAGATGTGACCAGGAACAGAGCAGAGCAGGCTTAAACTTAGAAAAAGAGAGAAAAACAATAATTTTATTAAACTACAAACTAACATCAAAAAAACACACAGGAAAACAGAGTGAACACCTTTTAAACCATTCCTCCTCCTNTAAGATGCCCAGTTATGGCATAGATCAACTATGAGTACCTGAAGGGAGCCTAGAAGAAAGATGGGGAGACACTTTTGGCAAGTATGTGCAGTGGTAGGAAAGGGCCAATGGCTTCAAACAGAGAGTAGCTTTAGGTCAGACAGTAGGAAAAAATGCTTCCTGTGAGGGTGGTGAGGCACTGGAACACGTTGCCCAGAGAAGCTGTGGACACCCCACCCCTGGAAGTGTCCAAGGCCAGGTTGGATGGGGCTCTGAACAACCTGGTCTAGTGGAAGGTATCTCTGTCCATGTCAGGGGGATTGGAGCTGGATGATCTTTAAGGTCCCTTCCAACCTAAAACATTCTTTGATTTTATAATTCTGTGATTCTATGATCAGATGTAAAGATAAAAGAGAATATTGCAAACCAACCATGTGTCAGAAGGAAGTATCAGATACAAACAGCCCTGCCTTAAAACCCCTACTCTCAAACATGTGGCATGTGTAAGAGTTTTGTTCAATGAGAAAAATAACATGTTAAATGAAATTACTAACATTTGAGCTGACTTTCTCATAGACGTTATATCTCTCATCCTTTGGCTGTGCTGTTTAATATGTCCATATGCATTGGCCATTTCCCAAGGGTTTGGAAAGAATCTGATGTAATGCTCAGCTAAACCCTGGCGTTTAAGCAAACTGAAAACCTCTTTCTTCCAAAAGTAAAGAAACTAATAAAAACATGAGAGAAGTCAAACACCCCAAAATGTGCTGGATAGCTAAACTGTATTGGTGAATGGTTTGTGAATATCAAGGTAATATATTAATTTACAGGTTTATCAGACTTACCCTCTCCCACATATATGGTATGCAAATAGGCCTCAGAAACAATGTGTACCAGCATATTTTTAGCTTTCCAAGTCAAGCTTCTCCACTTCAGTTTGTTTGAAATCCAGAGTCTGAGGCCCTTTTCCTCTGTTTTTCCACTGTACAACAAACATAAACTGGGTTCCAGACCATAAAAATTTCAAGCACCAAAAAAAGATGGCAATGACAGAACCCAGACAATACCCATGTCCAACAATTATTTTTCTAGGCCAACAGGAAAAACTAAGAGTAAGGTTCTTGGCCAGAAATAGGAAGTTTGACCTACATGGGATTTTCCCCCTTTCTTTTCTGTCTTCATCTGAATCATGGAGGGATATTCCAGCATTTCCAAATCAAGACTGAGTTCTTAGATTGTTATCTAAGTTATTTAAGATGTTTTGAGTAGACATTTTTCTCTTGATTTACAAAACCTGTAATAAAATGAGTTTCAATAGGTTTCTGCGCTACTAGGAGCTACTATAGTTACAAAGAAATGAAACAAATAACAATACCACATGGGCAAGTGATACCTGGAATTGGCAAGCCATTAAAGGGGTTGACTGAAAGCAAAGATCATTTAAAGACAGTGAGAACACATCCATCAAATGCGGTGCCAAGAAGATATCATTCATAGTTTTAACCAAAAATAAAACACTTGCTCACTTACAGAAAGAAACCCAAATCACTCTTTCTAGCAGTATATTCCTTACTAACCAAAGACTGCATGATACAATGCTGTTTAAACATACCACACCGTTGAAAATGAGCATACATTGCATGATAAGTAAATAAAAAATAATAAACATAAATCTCTGGGATGAAATCACAACCCTGAAAATGTAGATTTAACTTCCAGATCTAAAAGTTGAACAAAAATACATCACAAGCAGATTACCCAGGTCTGTAAAACCAATTTACTACTCAGCAATACTCAGAGATACAGATGGTTTTCTATTTCTGAAGTATTAATCTTGTAGACCCTAAATTGCTCTTAACAAAGTATTTTCTTGTGCCCTGTAGCTTTTGACAGACTTGTGTTATCTCCTGTGTAAAAAATGTAGAGTCCACTGGAAAGGACAACTTCAATATTAAGTGTAGCAATTACTCATCTCCAAAATCCTTGAAGTTGAGCAGATTGTGACTGTGTTTCCATCTCCAGCTTCATAAGTTAAAATTAAAAGAAAAAAAAATTGGATTACTATCCTAATCATCGTATTTACTATCCTGTGGGACCTTGAGCATGTTTTCTATTACATGGTCTGACATCGCAGTGTCAGACAGTCACTGAATATGTTCTTATTTTCTCTATCTGCTTCCAAATTTGTGTTCAGATGTTTTGTTATCAAAAATATACCAACAGCAACCAAGACTTCATTAATATTTTAGACAAAAGAATCCTTGTTCCTAGCTGTCAAATGCTACAGTCTGGAGTCAAAAGCCTTTTAAGTACAAGGTCTCAGTAGCACATGTGCAAAGGCTCTGCAGAGCAGACCTATTCAAAAACCAGTTGTGAGTGGTTCCCTCCAACAGTGTAAGATGAGCTCTGGGAAGAATTGCCTTTGGTACAACTGTGTCTGACGTCTCTGTGGGACACAACATCTTGTGTGCTTTCCCAAAGTCCTGCCTTGCTGCAAACCTTACATCCTCACACTTCTGAGATGGAGTCACTCCTAACTATTTTGAGGTTTCTGTTCGAAAATAATCCTACAGTCTGTTATGTGTTAAGACATCATATGTGACACATTGCCTTACTGGAGGCTCACTGTCCAGCCTGTGCTCACTACAGTTTCCCAAACAGAGCTGGGAAAGGACAGTGAGTCTGCAACACACACAAGAACTGCAGCTCCCGCCTTCCATAATGGAGGGAAAGAGGAGTGGAGAAACATGGATCATTTCAGTACCAAATGCTTTACCACCATGCCAGCCATTTGCTTCTTGTGTCATAAGGAATGGTCTCCACTGACTGTGAAACCAGTGAAAATATTCAGCTTGCCTTCTGCTTGTCTTCATGAGCTAGAAACACACATGCAGATACTCTTCATTTTGCCCTGTAACTAGACATGATCTGAGAGTACAATATTGTAATCACTGCACCTACATGATCCATGGGCTATTAGGTGCTGCAAAGAACTGTAAGAGAATGACAGTGGGATTCACATTCTCTTCTCTTGGGCACAAACCTTGCTCAGGCATTCTTCTTGCCTTGCTGAGAACTAAAGAGCTTAAAACAAGAATCTTCATGGCTTTAACTTGTGAGCATTTGAAACATGGCCAGTACAGTTCTTCAGAAGTCATAATTTAAAAATAGTCTGTGGGAAAGCCCCAAATAAAATAAATATTTTTTATTTGTAATATCTGTTGTTTGGAACAGAGAGGATAGCAGCTGGTACAGAAAGTGCCTCAGAGGCACTGACTTACAGATTACATCCTAATAACACAGCTTTGAAATCTATGTTCCTTTGGTTGGAAAACAAATAGGTAGGGCAACAATATTTACTTAGGACTGGATTCTGTCTTTCTAACTCACATTTACTAATACCTTTATATTTCCTCTGGAGCAAAGTTTTGCAGGCTGCATCAGTGGCTTCACTGCTCTTGCCACAAGTGAGGCACAAGTTTCTCACTGTACCCCTGCTAGGCAGGCTGGCTAGCCCAGCTGGGATCACACTAATAGACTTTTTTCTTACAGGCTTTGAGAAGAATAATGCTGCTGCCTCAGAACCAGTTCTGTGCAGTCTGCCTGTTGGCAGGGGCACAAAGGGGAGGGATATTTTTTGGCATGCTCTTATTCCCAGCTCTTCCCTGCAGCCCACTTCTTTTTTTGGCCTCTCAGTCCCACAGTTACATTAAAACTGTATATTGCAAGCTCTTTAGGTATAGCTAAACACATATTTAACAAACAAAAGTTTTCAGCTGGTGTTTGCTACTAGGGGAGTAAGTTCCTTGTATTTTCCTCTGGTCTTCCTCTCTAAAAGACACCATAAAGTCTTCCAAATTACTTTAGTGAGGTCTGGTAAGACACAGGAAAGCACTGACACAGCTTCTTCTGCATGGACATCAGCAATGTTAATAAGGTGAATATTTTATACTTTTAGGCAAACTGAAGCAGATATAGCAGTTGTCTTACTCCTAAAGTCAATTTTCAGAGCAGTAATGAACTCAGAACAAAACTAACTCTACATCACATATAAATAAATGAAATATTTCTGTCTTAGAGAGACTAATGGAGCGAGCTGGGCAGATGGATAGAGGTAAAAAACAGGAAAAAAAGTTTTAGGCTCTGGTGGACTTCATCAGCCAAATAATTCCTAGAGAGAGAGTTTTCTCAAGTGTCGAGGCTGAGATATTTTACTCTAAAAGGCTGGAAACCTCTAGAGCCAAAAGTTTCAGAATGGCAGACTGATTACGCCACTCTTCATCTTTGATGCACCTGACACTGGCCTGCTGCACATGAGGAGCTGGACTTAGATTTGCAGACTACTGTGGCTCAGCAGTACTGTTTCTTTTTCCTGGACAAATCACATAAAATTAATCTTGAAGCCAGCAAATTCTCTGCTAACACACCAAACTCCAAAGCAGGACTTGCATATATGAAGTGGACTTTGAGATTACTGAAGTAGAAAACAGCCATTTGGCTTTAGAGAATCACTCATTTTTATGGCTCCATCTACAAATCCAGACTTTGACGGATATCCTGTGTTTAAATGTTAATTTTCTCTACTAAGTTCATTCTACAATTTGTTTCAAACACTTAAAATAATTTTAGTTTCAGTGGAATTGTCAGAGCAAAGTATTTGATAAACTATCTCATGTTTCTTTGTTATCCATTGGATTATTGTAGCTCAATGTTCAGTTCTGTTTGTGGTACAATATTTTACTGAAAACACATTCTTTTCCTGTTCAACCTATTTTTTATATATTTTTATCAAGTTTTACAATCAATATAAAGCTGTGATTTGGGAGAGAGGGGTAGGATAAGGTAACAAATTTTATATTTTATGAAGGGTTTTTTTTATTACCCACAACTTCAAAGCAATGGCTCACGAGCACCATTCAAACCGTTTTTCTTTGAATTGGGTATGATATTTTGGTTAATCTGTATTTGTCTATCATCACAGCCCATAATTGAAAGCCCCTAGCAGTAGGCATTATTTGCCTCAAGACAAACAGTAAGAGGTATTAGCTTATGGCCACTCAAACTGGACACTCCACTTGCCTAATTGTCCAGTCAGATATTGACTCTATTGCAAAAGGAATGTCAAAGCCTACTTCACGTAGTTGGCTGTGGTCAGGGATCTAGATTCCATACCAAGAAAAGAGCAGTGCTTATTATCCCTAACAGTGTGTCAGCACTCTGTGTGTGTTAGTTTGGCACCCAGTGTCACAGGACTGTGTTTTCACGTGTGCTTTACGTGACTTCTGACTTCACTATTCTATCACGTGGGACATTAAAAACATGAACTCAGAAACAACCAGATTGGCTCACACCACTGGTTCATCTCCATTATCTGCGTTCGACAGCCAGGAAAGACAGTAAGAACAGCCTGTGAAAAGGTTGGATGCTCTCCTCATAGACATGTAGTTTGCAAAAATCAATGAATTAAATACTTATATGTGAGAAGATAGACATTGTACATTTACTAAAGTTGCAGCAGTCTCTGCCAGGTCCAGCCCTTGACAATTTGCCTAATCCCTTCTAAAATGGATATTTGAGGCCCATAGCAATCCCTTCCAAAATTCGCATTTCATGTGTATGTGTAGCTTAATTTGTATAAAGCCATTAATAGTAATTTTACTGGGTATTCTTTAGTTCTTAAACTGTAAAGCATAATGAATTCACTTTCTCCTTTTCATTCAAGACTTATAGACATTGATATTTTATACACCCTCAGTTTTCCTTTCTTCAACCCAAAGAAACCCTAATCTATTTAACCATAGCTCTGATCCTTCTTGTCACCCTTCTTTCTACCTTTTATAGCTCCACTGTCTCTGCAGAAATGATTCTAAATATCCACAAGTTGCTCTGATCATGATATTGTATGAAATATTCAATATTCAATAACCTTGAAAATCCTACTTTTTAGACATGAAGATGAATAAAATAAATAAGTTAAATAAAACCTTTGTGTGTGGTTCAGTCTCAATTAAAGTCTGCCTTGATTTCTAGTTCTCTCAAAGTTCTGTAAATCGCATCTTTGTTTTAAATAACTCCAAAAATAGGACTTTTTCTGGGCTATTACCATGCTAGTTTCTTCACAGAAACATGTTTATGTGGCTGATCTTATTCACCTTTCACATTTGCCAATGTTACATTGAAAAGGGCAATAGAAAAACAAGACAAAATAATTTCAGGTTAAATTTAATTCAGAGGTAAGGTTAATGCTGCTAGAAAATCAGTGAGAAAGGGTCCATGATCAGTTTATACATCATGATAGAACAGGTTATCCTTACATGTGGAGTTTTACTTTCAGTCTAACCAGGTTATTCTTGATGTCCATATTTTTTTTTCATTTTGTTTCAAGAAATACATGAGACATGGGTCGCTTTTGAATAATTGCTTTGAGAGGTATTTACAATCTAGGTTAAGGCCTGGCTGTAGAAGCCTTACACCTTCACTTGCCAAAGATTCCTGTAAGAAATCCATCAGTGTGGTTTCAAGCAGTAATTCAATATAAAATGTTGCTCCCCACTCATTGCATCTTTTCACCCAGCTGAAGTCTGTAGGGAATGTCTAGTGTTTGATGAGATTATTTTCACCTGTGCTGCTCAGATAATTCAGACCAAGACAACAGCATGTACTTGTTCCTGCTTCTGAAAGAGGTGCTGAATCAAGCTGAGTAGGCACACACATGCACTCATCTCAGACACAACCCTCTAAAGGATTCAGAGAGTTTTGACTAGGTTAATGACAAAGAATTAGTCCTTTAGAGTACCAACTTGTGTATTTCTGAAAATTTGTAGTTTTGAGGATAATAGTTTTGATGTCATGGACCAGAAAAGACCAGGATATGCAGGAATGGTGTTAATACCCAGGTAAAGTTTTGGCTGTTGGGTTTTTGGGTGTTTTCTTTTTTGGTCTTTTTTGCACTAAAGCTGAGCTCTGTCATTGAAAGGAGGTACACCTGGAAAATGTGTATTTTAGAACAGAGGCTCCAATATGTCATCCAAGGTTATAACACCTTGATAACACCTTCAGAGTGCTACCAAACTTCATAATAATGAAGCACATCAGAGAGGAAATCTCTGAAAGGTTTTTGTGTTTTCTTCTTCTAGGAACAATGAGAGAATGATGTAACTCCTGCTTTTCTTAGGTCACCAAATAGTTAGGTAGGTTACTCCTCAAAAACAGGGTAATGGATTTCTTTTTGCTCAGTTGGAAACTACCAGCTACAGCTTCCTTTCTCCTCATTTAACATTTGTTTTGATGTACATGTTCTTCTGAGTGTTCTTCAAAAGATGATGCTTACAGAACATGAATTTTGTTGGCAATAATAATAATAATAGTGCCTTGAATATATGTAGAAAATTTGAAAGCCTAACTACCTCACAATAAATGAATTTTTGTGTTACACAAAAAATGGAATATGTCACGTTTAACCCTGTTGCTGACCTTTTTGCTTTGCTGTGATTGAGTAAACTAAATACAATTATTCCCTCAGATTTTTTTTAGCTTTTGTTGTTGTTGCTGTTTTGCTAATATTCATGTCCTAGAAAAATATACAGGAGAAGTAGAATTGGCAAACAACTTTGACAGGAATTTCCCCAATAGAAAGCAAATGTGCCACTAACTTTGACAGGAATTTCCCCAATAGAAAGCAAATGTGCCACTAACTTTTCAACCTGACGTGAATTCAAAAGACCTGGAGTCAATAATGCTGTTTCTCAGGGCTGCTATGAAGCAAGGGTTTTAACTGTGGTGGAGAAAAAATTCATGGGGTACAAGGGGTCACAAGTGGTAAATTATGACTGTATGTGCTGCTTTTAAAGGGACACATTTGTAGTAGACCAGAGATTATGACAGAGGTCCTGGATGTACTTGGGTCAAGAAGCTTTGTTCCAGCCTGCACTGGCAGCTCTTAGCTGTGGGAGTAGTTTGCAGAAGGACAGGGAAACAGCATCCTGAGCTTCTGCAGAATTTCGGTTTGGTTAATATTCTAGGTCACCTGGTCACCCTTAAAAATTACAAAAGCAAATCCATCTTAGAGCAAAGAGACAACATTCCCACCTTTCCTGGCACTGGCCTCTAGTATGTGAGTGTAATGCTGAAAGGGTATGGCTTGAAATAATAAGGGTGGATTGTTTCCTGGTAGGAATCTCTAAATTTGATGCTTCAAGTGGTTTCATAGTGCTTCTTAGTGGAGATAGTAAATGCAGTTCTAAAACTATCACAGGCTTACAGAGAGGCTGGAAATCTCTTTTTGAGAGCTCAGGACACTGAAGTGAACACAGCTATGCTGTGTCAGCCACAGATGCTGTGACACAGTTACAGAAAAAAAACAACAAAAAGCAGTCTATACAAGTATTGCTAAGGCTGCTGACTACAGGAAAACAGGAGACCTCTGAATAAAGTATATGTTCATTGCTTTCTTTAAATTAGCAATTCTTATAATCTAATACATCCAAAGAGTATGGTTCTGAAAATGCATTAATTTTGCCTGTGAGAAAGAAGTGCAGGCACTTGAGAAATGGAAGAATGCTATCACACACACCTCCCCCCCCCAAAAAAAAAAGCTACAAGAATGCTGTTCCTTGTCAATCTATAAAAGGGTATTCTATAAAGCAAACTCTTACTTCAACTCTTCATTAAGTGGGTTGATGCCCTAACTAGATAACATTTATTTCTGGAAAGTACATCAAGCATTAGACAAAAGTAAAAGAAATATGATGGGATAGGGGAGAGAAACAGTGGAAGACTGTCTGAAAATCAGTGAGAAATATGACAAACTGAAAGCTGGATCCTTTGGCTGGCCACCAAGTGCTCCTTTGGAGTGCTGTTTGAAGACTGAACACAGTTCTGAGTTATTTTCCGCTGACCTACTACACTTGGTATTCTATGAAATGTATATTTTCTTTCACCTCAGCTTGCAGAGGAGATTTACAGCTGAAAATAACTGGTTTCTGCTTTAGTAAAACCTAGAATGGTTGCCACATGGTTTCAGTTGAAATCTTTTCCCTGATTCCTATGTCTGTGCTTACAGTGAATTTTTCTAATTTACTGTAAACATAATGTCAGGTTATGTTAATAATAATGTTGGTTAGAGAGCTAGGATTGCAAGTGATCACCCCTGAACTTACAGATTTTATTAAGTGATGTGAAATACTTTGTATAGCATATTATAACAGTGTTTGATTTACCGGAGTCCAGCGCAAACATGATGATGCATAGTAGCATTTTATTTTTCAGTCTTTTATTTCATGAAAAAACCAACTATTCACTCTGAATACAAGTTACTTGAATGTACACAAATTCCTCTACCAGTGAAAAGACACAGCTGTTCGGCTTCCCCATGCTTCAGCTTTTGCTTTATGTCTCAACCCTTAACTGCAAATAAAAGTATGGTCCAGATTCCCATTGTGTTTGTACCTTCTTATAAAAATATGTGCAAGCATAATGTGTTTTGCAACTTGGGAATGCAGACAGGAACAAACCTGCCCAATTCATTCAGCTACTGAGCAGCTAGGTTGTAATTACAAAATTTTGTCTATAAAGCAGCAATTGTTGATGTCACCAGGTCAACATCAGATTGCCAGACGTTGTAGTTGTCCTGATCTGAAAATCTTGATCAAATAAAACTACTTCCATGTTTTCCATAGTAATAAACCACTAGATTTAGAAAAACCCACAATAATCCATAGCCAGTTATGTACACTGTGGTGTTGGTGGCTGTATTACTATGTTTCAAATATGTTTGAGGTTTAGATTAACTGCTGGTGATTGCTTAGCCCAATGGTTATTTTCTAGTAGGTCAATCTGCTTCTGGAGTCCAGCATGCTACTGGACAGTACCTTAAACAATACAGCTGACATTTATGTTTTAACAAATCCTCATAGTCACCCTGCAGTAAGATTACAACAGCTACAGAAATATATTGTTCAACTATAATTTTTTTTCTTTTTTTCCTTTTTTTTTTTTTTTTTTTTTTTTTTTCTTTTTTTTTTTTTTTTTTTTGTTTTGTTCTGTTTTGTTTGTTTTGGATTCAAAAATGCAGCCTGCAAGCGTATTATTTTCCTTCTCCTGAACTGACCTGCCAGTAAGTAGCTTGGAAGTTTACTGAGGCCAAAAAATCTGCGTGCATCTTGGTAGTTTATGAGTCTTGTACCAATGATAACATTTCTTCCTCTGACCAGTAAATGCTGACAGCTGATACTGAAATAGGTGTCAAATGCCTGTCTGTTTGCATGCTGGTTTTTCACTGGTTTGGTTTTTTTTCATTTTATGGTGGTCTTTTTTTTTTTCCTTGTAAATTGTATAATTAATATCATAACAATTTCAGTTTGAGAAGGACTTGTCAGGTTTTGTCTTAACAGTCAATCTTATTTTGACAAAGATTGGAACATGTTGCTAAAGGGTAGAATTTCCTATTTACTCTGTGGGTTTATAGGCAAGCATACTAAGGAAAAATAAGTGGATTGATTTATTAATTTGGAAAAGAAGTATTTGTTCTTGGCTAAATAGCTACTACTGGTCAACCATCTGGAGGACCAGCCCATATCATCAAGACATTAAGCAGTTTTACAGCCCCCGCTCAGAGGTGGGGGATTGACACTGCAGCACTAGAGAGGCCTTTTATGCTGAAAAGGTGCTATTCAAAAAACATATTTTATTTCCTTTTTTTCTTAATGGGGTGAAATTACCTACTTTTTTCTTGCATAAAAGGATGCATGGATCGTACTGTCTAGGCAGGTGAACAATAAACCATGAATGAATTCTACACCCATCATCTTTACTTTTGGATAAGTAAACATTATTCTGTACAGGAAATTACAACAGTATTGTATATTACAAAGATTGTAAGTAAGGAGTCAGCATTTAGGGGTTTCTGTATAACCTACCACAACAGTATTTAGATATAAGAGTATATAAATATTAATCCAAAATAAATTAATTTTCTTGTAAAACACTTGATCAGTTTTACTCTCTTCCTTAAATAAGACCTTGTAGACAATGTTATAATGTCTAAAATTTGGTATTTTTAAGAATGGATAGTCTGATAATATATTTATTTAATAGTATAAATGATTATATGATAGTATATTCATTTAATGTTTTGACAGGAGCTGAGTTAATAAATCAGTAATGTTTTGAATAAATCAACCTATATTTGCTAAGCATTCTGCATGTTCTAAAACTATGAGAAAGAAAAAAGTATTTTTCCATATTTACAGAAGGTTACAGCCATGAAATGACATGACTTGGTACTATCCCTTAATTTCAGTCTTTGATCCTTTGAACAATTAGTTTTATAGGGAACTGGACGTTTTACTTTCATGTGTGTGGTGTGTATATACAAACATACATACATAAATACATATATATATATACACACACACAAACCAATATGCATATTTCCATGTAAGCAATTACTTGACTATGTTGTGGCCTTTTCTTTGCATATCTGTAATAAATGGAAATTTTATGTATTAATTCACAAATATCAAAAAAGGTTCTGCTAAAAGCCAAAGTCCAAAGCAGTTCAGCCCCAGGAGAATGCTGTGCATTTTTGTGGATTCAGGCTAGCCTATACAAGAAGGGAATTATTAGAACTGTTTCTTTCCTTCTCTCTTTTTCTTAATAGTTTTTTTGGTAAACCCCACAGATAAAAAATTGTTCTGAAATACTTTCAGCTGCACAAAAGATTGGAAAAAGTTGTAACTGCTGCTGGAATTCATTCACAGAATGCTTGTAATTCAGTCAGAATTCTTGATTAGTAAGTATGTTGAATTTGCTGGTGACATATTCCTTTCTCATGTCTCCCCTTCCACCTTCTCAGTCCTTTTTCATCGATTTCCTTGATTTTGTTGATTTTGCTCAGGTCCTGCTGCCTACCCAAGTGTTTTATTCACTATTCCTCAATACAGCTTCTTACTGTATAAGGTACTGAGAGAACCATGCTGAGGCCACCCAATTTTCACTCTATAGCCATGTTACGTCAGGTATTTTAGCTTTAAATTCCTTCTCCTCTTCATTCCCTCTCTACCTCTCTATCGCTCTTGGGAGAAGAACAATATACTTATCCTATTCTGATTTGAAAGGTAATAAATTCAAATGGAGTCTGTTTTGTGCATGAGTGTAATTCCTGAGTGATCTTTTGCTGTTATCTCAACATATTAACTTTTCTCTTATTCTCTCCCCTGCCCATATGAGGAAAGAAGTGACAGAGCAGCTTTGGTGAGCACCCAGCAGCCGGACAGGGTCAACCCACCTCAAATCCTTTTTTGTCTGTGACTCTTAATTTGCATAAATCTAGCTGGCCCTCTGTTTACTGCAGGCCAATTCTCCAGCTTTTCTTCCTTCCAGAGGAGTGCATATGCTTCTGTATTGGTGTGTGTAACACACTTATGTTTGTTTATCTCCCTTCTTTATTGCTTTTGACAGTTTAATGACCTACATCTTTGCTTTAATGAGCTGTATGATAACATCTTCCATGCTTACAAAAATGTCTCATGATAATCTACTGTTGCACATTTCTTCTCTTAACTGTCCTCACTCCCTTTCAACAAGTGATAGTACAAGACATTTCCAACAACACAGCTTGAGCCTGTAGATTAAGCTATGTGGAGGTATAATGAGCCAAAACTAATGAAGAAAATGTTCCTAATAAACCAATAGAGTCATTGGTTTAGACTTCAGATTTCTAGTTGTGTGTGAGTTGTGGACAATGAAATTTCAGATTCCTGTTTTTTGACAGGAACCGTCAATTAAAAAAAAAAAAAAAAGGCTTAGCAACAGGAAAACAAGTTCAATCTTCTTGTGACTGAGTGCCAGCTGTATGCCCAAAAATTTCCATAGCAGACACAGTCCCTGATCAAAGTAAGTTCAAGGTTGTGTAACACAAACTAAAACTTGGGCTGTTTCAATTATTTCAAGAGTGTGAGACAACAAAGTAGGTAAGGCTTCTTGCTCTGGCTCTAAGTGCACAAGATTAAATGTCAGTGGTTAAGTAATCATTTAGGTTGGTGTATCAAAAGTGATTGGATATGAATACTCCCCAGGCCACTCACCTCTCTGCCCTTGGCTGAAGATTACGCTAGCTCAGGCAGTATTTTGTCATTTCAGAGCTATCAGAGCAACGTTATGTGTTTGCACAGGAAAAAATATCTCCCCTTAGAGAGTGAATTTAGGGTATAGATATGTGAGTTATACAGTGGATCGGTTTGAGAGGAAGTGGTCAGATTTGAATATTGACACCTGGTGTGACCACTGAAGACATGAGTTGCCTCTGAGAACACACGGGGTTAAAAGCAGAAAATTCCCAGAGTTCATGCTCTTTTTGTTCCCCCCAAAAGAGAGTGCACACCTTCCCTCTGCCTGGCCACATGGCTGGGTGGAGCCATGGAGGCCCAGGCTGAGGTAGGCCGGAGCCCCGGAGAGAGAGAGAGAGTGGGGGGAAGGGAATGGAACCGGGCCAGCTCCTGCAGGACCGAGGGGTGGAGAGAGACTGAGATGTCTTTTGTTCCACCCCCCCACCCAGAGGAAGAGAGAGAGAGAGCGAGCCTGTGCTGGCAGAAGAAGCGGGGGGGGTGATGCCCAGTGTGGGAGTTGCCGCCATGAGATTTCAGTGCCCTGAGGGCAGCAGAGCTTGGACTTTTAGCCCTTTCCTGGGTGAAGGAAACTTTATGAAACATTAGTCCTCCTGGCTGGTAGTTTGAGAGAGAAGAGAGACACTCTGGGACCTGAGATGTTAGAGGAAGATGAGAAGAATCCAATGTGGGAGGAGATGCTGGAGTTGCTTTTGGCTGGACTTTTCTTGTATAGCCATAGACTGAACCAAGTTACCTGTAATACATGAAACTGCATTTACGGGGATGTGATGGCTTGAGCCAAGAGAGTGACCTGCAGTAATGACACCATATAAAGGAGTGCAGTGAACAGAGGAAGATGAAGAGGGTGTGGTGGTGCCCTCTGTCTTCAGGGAGAAGAAGAACTCTGTCCAAGGTTTTTGTCTCACTGTAGTTTGGTGGAAATTGGGTGGGAGGAGGAGGAAGGTTTGGAAGGTTTTCATTCTGTTTCCTGTGTGTTCCTGTTATTTTAGTGTAGGATAATAAAGTTTTTTCCTCTCTTTCTAAGCTTGGGCCAGCTCTGGTCTGCTCCTGGTCGCATCTCACAGCAGTTAGTTGAAGAAAATATATCTTTATGGGGACACTGGCATTGGGCCAGTGTCAAACCATGACATGCAGTTACTGTGAGCACCATTTTTTTCTCCTTATTACAAGGTCTTAGCTATTTTGTTGGAATACTTTATCACGGAGGAACAGAATGTATTTGTAAAGTATGTCAAACAGTGTATCATTCTCATGGCAACATAGCTGTACCACAGCTTGGGCTGATTAATATCACTGCACCAGGTGTCAGACCTGGTCTGGAATACCTGTTCATGGAAAGTCCTGCTGAATACATGGGGTACTTCATCCTTCATGAAGGAGGGGGAAGGGTCTTTTTCCGTAAGTTTTCTCCCAACGTGCATTTACTTCAATTTGCCTTCACCAAAAATCTCACCAAAAATACTTTTCCCAGGACACTTTTCCTAGAGATGTGTCACAAAAGAAAAAAGGGTTAAGAATTCTGTTGAAATGTTTTCTTGCCTTCAATATTTTACAGACCTTATTCAAATGTAGTTTAACTCCAAAATGTTCATTTGTTAGGTTTTTAATCACAACAATTTTGTGTTCATAAGCGTTTTACTACTTTCAGTGCAAGCTGATTTCTTCCAAATATGCTACTCTAGATATCTTGTCTTAGAGAACATAACATACTTCGTGAAATCTTTTCCCAAAAAAATTTACATTTATTGTTAGAAGGTTCAGATGGGATGTCTCAGAGTTTATTCAGCTGTGACAGGTCGTGTCTTGTGCTTGTTACATATGTCTGCAGCAGAAAATAACTTTCCCAGGTACCAATCAGAACCTCATAAATTTGTCTCATCCTCCCACTGTCGGATCTGATTCTTGTCTTATTCTTCCAAGACAGGAAGGCTAAGGCTGAAGAAATCCAGCCAGCAAAGTAAGTGTAAAGTCCATTTCTGGTTCAACTCTAACTTTGGCTTTCAAAAGGCATCCAGTCCCAAATTTAAGACTGAAATCTGTTTCAAATTTGTAACCTTTAGTATTTCTTTCACTTTCAACCAACTCTTGTCATATCTGGTACCCTTTATGTGTCTAAAGGGATATTGGTTAAGTGCTGCCTGAATTTTTGTGCCCTGGTGGGGGCTTTGGTTTACCTTTTCTAGTTTGGATAATGTAGAAGTTATGTCAGGCAGAAAAGTAGAAGGTATATCCTATTCAGTGGCTCACTAACTCACCTTGATACATGCGTAACAGATATCCTATATTGATACTGTAGCTACTTTATAACAAAGAACGAGCAGATCAGTTTCAATTTCTTGACATTTAGCGCTGAATCTCATTCCCACATGTAAACTAAGAAACGTCTCTGTTAAACCCAGAAACTGGTCGGTAGCATTCCTGATCCACTCAGTTGCTCAAAGTTTATCAAAAGAAAGCTTCCTCCTGTGGCAGTCATGGGAAATATCTCAGGAAGGAGAAGGATCAGTAACTCAGATAGATGAGCTCTGCCCGGCAATAAGATCATTTGACACCTTCCTTTTTCCCACACAGCTCTGAAAGACAAAGTGAGTATTGTGGTCGGGGAAAAAGAGAAAACAGAAACAATACTGCCTAACACCATTTGAAAAAACGTGAACTCTGTCCCCTTTACAAGATGAATGGTTTAAAGTTCAAGAGAGTCCATATACTAAATCATATCCCTACTCTCTCCTTGATGCCAGCCCTTAGGGAACAGCTGGCCTTAAATTTCTTGTCATTACTTCAGAGAAGTGGAGAAAAAATATCAGAGGAAGGGTAGGAGGACTTTCCCACCCATTTATCAGATGGGGTTCCCCTATGTGCCAGGGAAGCTGCTATTTATCTTTTTCATGTATTTTCTTGATCCCAGTCCTGGCAGTCTAGCTTCCTGCTTCTCTTTCTCACTTAATCTGGTTTTCATATTTCAGAAAAAATTAGAGTTCCGAAAAATGAAGGAGGCCAAGGTTACATGTGTCTGTGCTGCTGAGTCAGTTTCCACATGCATTATTAGAAGCTTCAAACTTATGATAAAAGATATGGTGGAACTCAAACCAGCAGAGTCAGACAACTTTATCAGACATTGACACCATCCAGGTAGAAATCCACAGATGTCCCAAGCGTTAGCCCTAATCGAGTATTTTTATTTTTTTTTTTTTTTCAGGCAGTCTATTCAGCTCAGTCTTTGGAATATTCATGTCTTTCCTAGGACACACTGATGGCAAGTCTTCTCAGAGCCCGTCTATCTCTTTTTATGTCCCTCTGGAGATCTAGCAACTAGGTCACCCACAGATCTAGTGCTTAACAGCTTCCTGACCTAATCCTAATGCCACAGGGACATCGGCAATTAATTCTTACATGTAAAAAATGTTCTGCTCCTTGAAAAATTCAGTGCAGGTCTAAAAGACTTAACTGTGGATGCTCATGACACAACCAGCTTCCAAAAACACCTGGGAAAAATTGGAAGTTCTATCATCAACACTCTTTCTGGATGGATGAATGAGTCCCTGCCACCCTCATTTAGCACAACAAACTATGATCATGACTACATCTTAAGTCCTTTACCCATTCAAAGATCAGTATAGACCAATAAGTATTTCTACTCCGATGAAAAATCAGGTAATTGGGCTATCTTTCAGCTACATCATTTTTTACAGCTCAGTAGTGACCTGTCTAAAGAGTTGTCTACATTTCTGTGGACCTGATCTACTTTGCAATGCCCACAGTGCATGGGAAATCTACAGCAGCCATCTTTGGACAGGGTTAATAAAACATTATCATGAGGAAAAATTAAGACATGAAATCGCCCTTTCCTTATGGAATTTGCAACAGTCAGAGCCTTTCCTAGGTAAAGGTAGTGCCTCCTTCATTGTCTCCACGCACAACCAGCTGACACAGACAGCATTCTGTACCCAGTTACACAAGCTCATGGGATCTGTAAGGCACTGGCAATTCATCTCAGACAGCAGTATTCATCCACTGCTCCTCTTAATACCATCATACCCTCCTTCACTGTTCAACATGAAATAATGCATATACCAACTTCTTTATCTACTAACTTGTTGAGTGATCTAAGATGCACTCAAAACAGCATGTTTGTAATTTAAAGATAATCCCTTCATTCTTCCAGGCAGAAATTTTATATTTATTTTTATTTTATTTATTTTTATATTTTTGGCAGAATATGTGGGTAATTGAAAATTGTATCAGTGGTTACTAGCTATCCATCCCTCATTCCTTCCAGAAACTATCTCAACCAGTGCCATCAAGCTCAGCAGTAAAATGAGAATCCACTTAGGTAGTCCAAACTTTGTAATAGATTCATGGAATTTTTTAGCACAGGATATACCTGTTCAATTCAACAGCAAAGAGCATACTGTTAAAGAGCTCAATCAATTCAACAGTGAATGAGAATACTGTTCAAGGAGCTTTTGCAGAGGCTAAACTACAGTGGGTTTGAAGCTAAGGCAAAACCATGTATAAGAATGAAAGAGGAGTCTGTACAAGAAAAAGAGACTCAGCTGATTGTTGCAGGAGGTGGCCCAGACTGGGGATAGAACTGAGACTGGCCAGACACACTGACTGAAGCAAGACAAAAGTTTGTGACTGATTTAGATTCTTGAGGATGGTGCAGCAAGTTTAAATGGTGGAAATCACCAGGACAATTTCAAACTGTTCTGAAGGTGAACCTGGAACAGACCCCAGAACCCCAGTGTGTCATAAATATGCAGCCCCGTGCTTCCTTGCAAGAATCAATTACTCATAGCATAGTCAGCAGATATGAAGGGAGCAGACCTGCCCTCTGAGAGAAAACTGGCTGGGAACTGTCAGCTGCCAAACTACAGCAGGTATTTGTTGAGATTTTATAGAATGTGCTTCTGCAAAGGCTCCTAAATATATCAATAATGGGTGGACTTTTATAGGTAGATTTAAAAACACATACTTGACACAAGAGCCATCAGATTTCAAATCACTTCTCTTGAGCAAACAATTCTAGAACTTTTCTAAGAGAAGATGATCAAAATAATTTTAAAGGCTGAAAACATTTTTAAACATAATTCTTGGAAATCGATGGCAATTTTTGGCAAAAATTTTCAAAAAAATTATGCCAGCTTGAAAAACTTCCACTCAAATGGTCAAACTTTGGCAAAGTCATTATAAAACAGCCTCCAGCTCTTGATGAGAATGTGTCAGACAACCTTAATAATAGGCAGTGTTATCAGCTGGGCTATATAATGCATAGCTGTGTGCTTATATGCTGATATAGCTAACTCTTGAAGACATTGCTGTTTATGAAACGATTTACCCTTCCCGCACAGATCTGAAGTGAATGCATGATGGTCTGTAGTGCTAGGAAAGTTTTTATTGGCAAGTGTGGGATATGACTGCATTACCTACATGTGGCAAAGCCACAACTGATTTTCAAACATCATGCCAATACAGACTCTAAGCCAGAAAATACTAAAGTATGTGGTTTTTGTCTCCATCACATACTTTAGAAATTGTTTAGACAGTTAAAGTTTGGGGTGGTTTTTTTTGGTTCTTATAAATAATCCAGTGTTGGTCTTTTCTAGCTCTTTTCAAGGAAGGAAAGGTAACTTTGATCCTTAGGCACATGAATATCAAGTTTAAAAAAAAAAAGTGTATTTTGATTTGAATAAAAACATGCTAATTTTAAGATCTGACTTCTGTGACTTACCAGAGCCCAGATCAAGCACTGTGTGTGAACTCGTCATGGGATGCTGAAGCCTGTAGCTATGGTGATTCTTCAGCCTCCTAAATATTTAAAAACAAAGACTCACATCTCTCTGATGTACTGGCAAAGGAAAGTGAAAGGTTATATGTCTGAAGCAAGAAAACCAGAAAATTCTGGCTACATATTATGTGATCATAAAAACAAAATAGCCTTGGATATTCTCATCTAGATAGTAGAAGAAATGGCTATGATTTAGTTGGTGAGGGAGTTGTACAAAAACAGTCTTACTGCTCTGGACTCATTACTTATGAGAAGCTGCAGTGCAATTAGGCCCCATCATGTCAAGACTTTTTTAGACTTCCCTCTGAGGAAAAAAAATAATCCCTGAGTATAAGACTTCAACATAAATGTCACCCAAGCTGATAAAGCAATACTGAAGAAATGCAGCCATAGGAGATCACAGAGGCATACTGATTTTTGCAAAGACAAATTAATAGGTGCACACAGAGGCAGAGATACTTTTGGTTTCCATGTATCTTCATAATTAACTAGATTTAAAAAAAAAAAAAAAAAAAAAAGAGGGAAACCAATTACTTTTTCAATGTCTGTTATCTACAGTGAGATTTTTCCATTTTATTTACTGTATTTAGATTTCCAATGCAACTACTCTGCCAAATGTTTATCTAAACATCTTCATTAGAGTAAAAACCCTCAGATAGTCAGAACGTCCTGTTCATGACTATGAAATTACTTTCCTTTTTCTCTCTTGTCATGTACCAGTCTATCTCCAAGGTAATTCATAGAATCATAGAATGGCTGTGGTTTGAAGGGACCTTAAAGATAATCTGGTTTCAACCCCCATGCTGTGTGCAGGGACACCTTCCACTAGCCATGTTTCCCAAAGCCCCATCCCACCTAATCTTAGAAATTTTCAGGGATGGGGCTTCTCTGGGAAACCTGTTCCTGTGCCTCACCACCCTCATAAGAAAATTTCTTCTGAATATCTAATCTAAACCTAACCTCTTTCAGTTTAAAGCCATTGCCCTGTCACTACATGCCCTTACACAGAGTCCCTCTCTGGTTTTCTTGTAGTGTCATGGTTTGGGACTGGCTCAATGCCAGTGCTCCCATGAAAATGTATTTTCTTTAACTAACTGCTGTGAGATGTGACCAGGAACAGAGCAGAGCAGGCTTAAACTTAGAAAAAGAGAGAAAAACAAAAACTTTATTAAACTACAAACTAAAATCAGAAACACACAGGAAAACAGAATGAAAACTTTTTAAACCATTCCTCCTCTTCTCACCCAAATTTCACCAAAGCACAATGAGACAAAAAATCTTGGAGTCTTGATCAAGTTACCCTCACTTACCTAATCAATTCTCAGTCCATCAGGGGAGAGAGGAGTCTCTCTTGTACCACAGTCCTCCTCACGAAACAGGGTTGAAACTCCCTATGTTTCCTTGTCACGCATGGCACTGCCCGGAGAAACTCTGCCAACGTGACATCCTCCTTCCATGTACAGTGCTCTCACCACCGTCCATGGACCGAAACTGCTCAGGGTTCTTCAAGGATGCTTTGCCAAGTGCCGAAAAAAACAACCGTGTCTCATTTTTGGGACAACAGTCCCCCCCATTTTCTCATCCCCTGGGGCCGAGGGTTTTCTCAAGAACAGAGCTCTTCTCCCTGAAGATGGAAGGCACCACCACGCCCTCTTCATCTTCCTCTGTTCACTCCTTTATATAATATCATTACAGCAGGTCAATCTCTTGGCTCAGGCTATTGCATCCACCCAAATGCAGTCTCATGTATTACAGGTAGCTTGGTTCAGTCTATGGCTATACAAGAAAAGTCCAGCTAAAAAAGCCACTCCATCATCTCCTCCCACTTCAGCTTTTCCACATCTTCTTAACATCTCAGGTCCCAGACTGTCTCTTCTCTCTCAAACTACCAGCCAGGAGGACTAATGTTTCACAAAGTTTCCTTCACCCAGAAAAGGGTTAAAAGTCCGAGCTCCGCTGCCCTCAGGGCACTGAGATCTCACGGTGGCACTCCCACATGCTGGGCATCACCCCCACTGCCACCTCCTCTGCCGGCACAGGCTCACTCGCTCTCTCTTCTGGGGTTGGGGGGGGAACAAAAGATACCTCGGTGTTTTCTTCACCCATCAGTCCTGCAGGAGCTGGCCTGGTTCCATTCCCTTCCACCTTCTCTCTCTCTCCGGGGCTCCGGCCTACCTCAGCCTGGGCCTCCATGGCTCCCTCCCCCACCCAGCCATGTGGCCGGGTGGGGCAGAGACGGTGCCGCTCCCTGGGCTACCACGGGCGAGAGAGAGCGAACTCTGGGAAATCTCTGCTTTTAACCCCGTGTGTCTCCAGAGGTGACTCACGTCTTCAATGGTCACACTAGGTGTCAATATTTGAATCTGACCACTGATTGGTTTAACTAAAACTTCCTAAAAAACTCACTTCCTCCCAAACCGAGACATGTAGCCCCCTTCAAGTACTGCAAAGCTCCTATAAGCTCTCCCCAGAGCCTTCTCTTCTCCAGGCTGAACAACACAACTTTCTCAGCCTTTCTTCTCAGGAGAGGTGTTCCAGTCCTCTTATCAACTTAGTGACCCTCCTCTGGTCTCATTTCAACAGGTTGATGTCTTCCCTCATCTGGGGACCCCACAGCTGGATGCAGCACTCCAGGTGAGATCTCATGAGGGTAGAGTCGAGGGGCAGAATTCCCACCCTTGACCTGCTGGCCGTTCTGCTTTTTATGCAGCCCAGTACAAGCTGGGCTTTCTGGGCTGCAAATGCACGTTGCTGGCTCATGCCGAGCTTCTCATCCACCAGTACCCCCAAGTCGTTCTCCTCAGGGCTGCTCTCAATCCATTCTCCACCCAGCCTGTATTTGTGCTTGGGATTGCCCTGACCCAGGGCCTTGACCTTGCACTTGGCCTTGTTGAACTTCATGAGGTTCACGGAGGTCCACTTCTGAAGCCTGCCAAGTTCCCTTTGGATAGCATCCCTTCCCTCCAGTGTGTGACTGCACCACACAGCTTGGTGTCATCAGCAAAATTCCCAAGGGTGCACTCAACCCCCCTGTCCATATCACCAACAAAGATATTACAGAGTGCTGGTTCCAATACCAATGCGTGAGGAACATCACTCACCACTGGTCTCCCTGTGGACATAGAGCTTTTGACGTCAACTCTTTGAATGAGAGTCTTCCTTTTTTCCCTTTTTAAAAGTGGGAGTTATAGTCCTCCTTTTTTGAGTCAGTGGGAACTTCACTGTCACAGCTTCCTAAATATGATGGACAGCAGTTTAGCCACTTCATCCACCAGCTCCTCCAAGACCTGTGGGTGCACTCATCAGGTCCCATGGACTTGTGGACCTCCAGGATCCTTTTTTGGTCTTGAATCTAATCTCTCTTACAGTCTAATCATTCTCCCAGTCCCTGCCTTTCTCTTCTGCAACTGGTGTGGCTGGAGTAGTTGATGGTGGAGACTGAGGAAAAATAGCTGAGTACCTTAGCCTTCTCCAGCTCCTGGGTAACCAGGTCTCCCATTTTTTCTTGAAGAGGGCCCACATTTTCCGTTGTCTTCCTTTCATCACCGACATACCAACAGAAACTTTTCTTGTTGTTCACACTTCAGTGTCCTTCTTTGCATTTTTCTTTTTTCTCTACACATTCATTGCAGGCTTTTAAATACAGCTGTATACTAAAAAAACTTGGTCTTCATTGTCCGGTTCAGCTCAATTGAAGCTGTTCTTGGAAAAAATAATTTTCTTCCAAGATATTTTCTGTGTTCTATGATGCTTTAATTTATTTTTTATCTATTTTATTTATTATTGCGATTTGCTTTCCTGAGCATTGCCTTGAGCGCCTTGGAGGGGTTGGAAGTTGGTGGCTGTGTAAATAAACTTAGTATTATTCCAGATGTTTGTTTCATTTGAGGGCCAAATTCTGCTCACAATTAGACTAGGGAAATCCTGTTGTCTTCAGTGTGATTGCCACAGAAAAAGGAAAGCAGGGACTGTCCCTGTCTCCTTTTTTAGTAACTTTTTATCTCACATCTTTACCATTTGTTATGTAAGATAGCACTTTAATTTGTAGACAGGCTACTAAATTTTATTTTAGTAAAATAATTATCTCCTCTCAAGACTTCATTCTACCTCTGCACAAATGTCCTGTTAATCCTTTCCATTATAGACATTTATCAATTCTTAAATTCCTACATCAGGCATCCAAAGTCTATATATTGTACCAAGTACAGTACTGAAAAAGACTTCTCCAAATCTAAAGAACAGGTAGCGAAGATATAGAGAGAATTCTAGAGGGGCTGAAGTAACCTAAAAGCCTTACTGGGGGTCATCTTGTAAAATTCTTTACAAGTTAAATCTTCAGCAGTTATCCACTTCTTTCACACAGTATCTGTATTAAAGTTCTATTCTTTCGCTTATTCTGTGGTTTCTGTTTCAATTTAAATTATTTTAAAAGCAGCTCTTTAAAATACTTTCTTCCCTAAGTAAGAGCCCTAAATACTGAGTTCCCAGATCAGGTGTTGGACCAGTGCCATCTGTGCCATTCTCATCATAGGAGAGAGTGGCAGGTTCTCAGTATCCGCAACAGACAAACAAATACAACCCACTAAAAAGATTTGAAAACTTCAGAACACACCTTTTGACCTCTTTAGTGCAGAAACCATTATTCTATACCTCTACAATAACTGTAAAGATATTATTTCTGTCTAAATAATAGTACTGGCTATTCAGATCCAAAAATAAATGCTCTAAAGTAGAAAGAAACAAGACTGCTGCCAAGAGGCAAATACTCAAAAAAGATGAGAAACAAAATTCATGATTTCTTGCGTAGTGTATAAAATGATTCTGTATTAAATGAAAAATAAGAGAAATAATTGCTACCATTCATATTATAGTTTACAAAAAGGTAGTTTGTTGTCAGCAAAAGTTACATAATAATTATAAAAATAACTCTAGTATCAGTTTTTAAATAAATTTTTCAAACTATTTTGATCCTTTCCCGAGGAGTCCGTTAAATCGACAAACAGATTTTGCTCTGTTTTTGTCCAAGTGTTATATGAGGTGGGAAAGGAGCAGTCCTTCCAACAGAATTTTGGTTTGACACAGACTTTGTGGATGCTGAATTTTTTCCAGGGTCCAAAAAGTGATTCTACAAAGTTATGAAGAAAACACCCACAACAGTGGTTAAATAATGACACCATATCTACCTCAACCAGTCCCTATGACCAAGGTTTTCGGAAGCTGGGAGTTTATACCGAGTGAGTATGTTTTCTTAAGTAATAGTCAGATGTCAGACATGGGGCCAGCCAGTACTTTAGTTTGGTAGGTCATTCTGACAAACACTGCATCTTGTAAAAAAATTAGATTAAAACTAGGCAAACGTAGTCTAAATCTGAGCTTGCAATATGTAAATCTTTTTGATCAAGTATTTATCTGGAGCACCTTACCCTCCTGAATGCCTCCCTGTCCCAAACCTCAATTTCACTTTAAGTCATAGTTTAAAACATAATTGAAACATTTCTTAAATCTCAAAGAGATTGTCCTTCTTTTTAAGGACTACTGTGTTTTGCCTACTTAGCTTATAAATCAAGCTTCTGAAAAATTCCAACCAAAATGTTTAAAACTCAGGCAAAAGTATTTAAGATAAGAACCAGACCTGTCAGGGAACCAGCAACAGGGCATATTAACATGTAACTCAATAAAATGTTCTTTGCTAATTAAATGGATAAATAAATAATTGGAAAATACTATGAACAAGATTTCCAGCAGAAAGCCTTTGCACCCAGAGTAAAATACTACTTTGTAGATATATATAAAAATATTTGCAAAACAAAAGACCTGAACTGTGCCCTGAGCACGGTCCTGCCAAGTCACACTGTGTAGGGCAGTGAGGGCAGTGATTGCCACAGTTGTCATACATGAATTAAACTACAGTGTATCTTCCCCTGTGTATGACTTATGTAAGATCACTGAGGCTCCTGTATTGCCAGTGACAAATCTGGGTATTCAGAATTCAATTTTCAGGTAATATGAAGGAGGGGTCAGGTAATTTCCTAGGCATGAGGGGTGACAGCCACAGAGGAAGCAAATTCAAAGGAAAACAACACTGAGAAGGTGGCTTTGTAGTACACTTTTTTCCCTGTGCTCACACAGAAAACCTTTACTACTCCTGAAGAGGTAGAAAGAAGGAGGATAATAAGCAGCTTATACTTACAAAAATACTGGGTTTGTAGTTGCAACCACCAGAACTTCAAATTCCTGTTCTCTCTAGCAGAAAAATGAGTCAGGCAGCAAAAAGAAGATACAGCAAAATCAGGTTCAGAGGAGAAACTATTAGGAGGAACTCAGGGCAAGAATGTGTGTTTACTTAGTAAGTCTCTGTATGTCGGTTTACATACATACTCCAAATAACCAAAAAATAGAAAAAAAGGTTAAACAGGCCTTAGAAAGCTACTTGGCACCTCCAGAATTTCCTACCTTTCTTCAAAGCTATTGCACCTTAAATAGCACATCATGCTGCATAAGCTCACAGGAGGGAAGTGCATATGTTTCCCATTTGAGGTTAATTACACAAAATTAAAGCTGTTCCATGACCATAGGAATCATTGTTTGATTTCCAGTGGCTTTGTGTCTTGTGGCTGGCTGAATGCTTTATTGAACCATAACAAGGCTGTCTAGTAAAGAGTAATTTTGACTAACAAGTTTACCTGGTGTCTGATAAATTTCAAACTTATAGGTCACAGTTTCCTCATACATTGGTCATTCAAAAATCTCTCAACATTTCTTCCTAACCCATCTCATTACTAGTCTGAACATAACTATCACTATGAATGATTCTGCCTGGTTTTCAGCAAATGTAAATGTCTGGATTGCTAGTGATTTCTAATTGCCCCACAAAGCAAATTTATGGTTTCAAGCCACATACTTTTCAGATCCAGCCATTTACTGAAAATTAATTTATCTGCCTGACTTATTCAAGCAAGACTTGAAGTGTTGTGACTAGCAAATACTGAAAGTTGTATCACTTTTATGCATTTATAGCACATTATAAGTAGAAAAGCAAAATGACACCAAATGACTTTGTATGGGAAAAAGACCTGGCATAATATCAGTGAGAAAATCTGCCAAAATATTGCTTTGTTTAAATTGGTCTAATGCTTTTCAGACACTGATATCTTTGACTGATGTCCCTGCCAAGAAGATTATGAAGTGCTGAATTGTTTAAGAACACTGTATCTTGATTTGCTTTAGTAGTTTTACCTTTTGAAATGTGGTAAAACTTTCTAATGTTAGAATAAACATGTAACTAGATGAAGCATATAGCTACAAAAAAGAGAATTCACCATTGTTCCTTGAGTCAGTCATCATAAAGGTTTGGACAATTTGGGACCGGCTCTAATGAGAAAGATAAAGTAGTTCAGGTTTATTCTTTTCCTCTCTTTGATAAGCATTTGGTTAAAAGAAAATCCCATACTTTCTCCTTGTAAACACTGTAACACATTTTCTCTAGTTTAATGCAAAAAAACCTGCTCCAACAAACTTGAAAATTTTTCAAGTCAGACAGACTTCTGTGAATATAAATGTGTATTTTTAAAATAATGTGTAAATTCTTTTTTTTCTGGAATTTAATGGCCAACCTGCAGTACTATCTCTAGAGTTCAAACGCATAGTAGAATTTTTTCTTTTAATTCATTCTTACTAATCGTTAATATTATCAAATTGTCTGTAGTTCATACTACAATTATAATAGTGCTAATGTTTTTACATCAATTAAAACCTCATACTTCATGTGTGTTTACCAAAACTGAAAATTCTATCCCATTTATAAATGGAAAACTTAATTTTTAAATAAGTTTCATGCATCAGGCAGTCAAGGAGTAATACAGTTACTCATGACTTGTGTAACTATTGAAAGACCGTGAATGGGAATTTTGGATTGAAATACCATGTATAATCTGCTTCTAGTAATTTTTGCAAAGGGGTTTGTGCAGAAAATTAGAATCAAATATGGTCATATGACTATACTTTGACCTATACTGTGCTTTTTTTTGTTTTCCCAGTTGAAATTGGGATTTGATTTTTCTGTGCTCATTTACATCCAAAGATTCCATTAAATTATGTCATTATTATTATATATAAAACATATATTACATTTTTAGTGTCAGTAGCTAATATTTTTATTATTTATCCAAAAATAAACTTTAAAAAACTTTTCTGATAAATCGTCCTGAGATCTTTTACCTTTTGCAATCAAAAGAAGTAGCATCTGTGACAACCAATGGGATTTGAAAATTATCTTTATGCAGAAAGAGATGTGGTTAGCCTGCCAGCCATATAAAATTGACACATTTGTTCAGGTCTTTTCTTCTGATGGTGAAAAAGGATTAATGACCACCTCCCTGAGGTCAATAATGAAATCTATGTACTTGAAAATAGTAAACATTGGCCGATTCTAGTACCCACTGATGAGAAGCCTGCAAGGAAAAGGAGTGCTGAATACAAGCAGCTGACTGGGAACACATTTTCTCAGATATAACTCTGCTCTAATTATAATTCTGTTTACTGTATTGCAGTTAATGTAATCAATTATGTTAAATATATTAATGTGTAATAATTGTTTAAGACTATTTCAGATTTCAGAGTCCACTTCCTTGGACAAAGGTTCCAGCTACTTGAAATCTCATTTACTATATTTTGATGGTTACTATTATTTTTTAATACTTAGGAATGTTATGGCATAAATTTATTAAGGAGCATCTCTGCTAAAAGGGTGAAAAGACACTTGAATCTCAGCTGAATAATTGCATCTCTGGTGTGCAGTGCTCATTAAGAGTTGTGGGGCTGCCATGCATGAGGAGGAGTTGCAGAGTGAGCGCATTCCAACATAAAATAGTGCAGATAACCCCAGTGTAGGCAGCAGCTCACAACTCCAAGAACCATAGAGTCATGGAAGCTCCTCTAGAAAAGAAAGCCTGCCATAAAACAAAACTGACACACTGTAAAGCAGCCTTGGTAATACTAAGCCTCTCTGGGAAGGCAGGAAACAAAAGCATACAAAGTTTTAGACCAGTGGGCAGGGAATAGGTGGCCAAAACAAGTTAATAAAGGCTGTTATGTAAGTGTGACCTTTTTTCATGTTGAGATCTTTTCAAAGATTTGACACGATTTTCAAAGGCATGTATTTCTCTATGCACTGGTGGTGAACAGGCTATGCCATTCAGCTTTTGAGTATCTGTCTTCCAAACTTCTGTAACATAATTCAGCCAGATTTTTCTGAAATCTTCCTAATTGTATGACAAGGCTTTTATAGTGAAAGTGGGATCTTTAAAAATATTCATTGCTTCCAAAATATACACCTCCAACAGTGTTCTTGGCGCAGAAGAAAGAAATGGGATATCCACTAGTAAACATGCATATGTTTTATTTAATCTAACAAAATACCAAGAAGCTGATATTTTCCAAGGTATCTTGAGAATTTTAAGTTTTCACTACAATTACCACTAGGCTCTATCTAAAGAGTAAGAAAGGGATTATTACTTTGGCTTGTCAGATTTTAAACTGATGTGATTAAAATGTGACTTGAATAGAAATGTGGGTCTTTTTCTTATTTCTGACATCATAAGCCTCTAATTCAGCAAATTTCATAATCATGTACTTTCTTTGAGGTATATCACTAGTCTCACTACTCATAGGCTTAAAATTAAAGACATGTTTAAATTCTATTTTGGCTGAGACCCTAAATTAAAGCTGATTCCAGTTAAGTGATTGAAGTCACACTGAGCTACCAAGAACAGAGACAGACTCTTGTTTAAGCTTCCTGAGCCCTGCTGAACTGAGACTCTGATGTGTCTTGGTATTAGATTCAAAGCTGGCATAGAAAATCTAAGTTTTGCTCCTAGCTTCTAGTTCAAAGGCATCATTATTCTGTCTCTTTTTAAATACTTCAAAAACATGCAGACTTCTCGTAATCAAATTAAAATATGGCAGTGTCATGTAAAGGGTGTTTTCTGAGAATTGTTCCTGTCATCAAATACTAACATTACAACACTATTGCACTCAGTGTTATACAGAGAAATGTGAGTCCTGAAGGGCCAAATTCTATTTGTAATTACATTTAACATGGGGCCTGAAGGAAAGGTAGTGTTCTGGGATGCTGTAAAACAGCTTGGTAAAAGAACATTTGGGTTTTATTTTGTCGCAGTTTGATATTCATTACAACCGGAAATTTGGCTCCTGGTGCCGAATTCTGACTGTTCAGGCTCTTCTAACATTAATATGCAAATTAATTTAAAATTAAAGTTTATCTCTCAAGAAGTATAACATAGGAAGCTATAATTGTGTTTAAACAACTAGGTTTTCATGCACATGAACAACCATGGCAGGCTAACTACGTTGCTACGCACAAAAATCCCCAGTTTCCAGATGAAAACATATTAAACAGTACATGCAAATGAACAAAGTGTAATGCAGAGACCACCCACCCAAATTTCTCAAAACATGGCCTCAGAAGACAAATGAAGAAAAAGAGAGAAGACAAATGCAGGATTTGTCTTTTCCAAGTTAAGGGTTCTGTTTCCCTAGATGAAGACAAAGCAGCCAAAAAAAACACAATCTCCAGTGTCTTAGTTTATCTGTTTGTCAGGGAATTCCATGTTTGCTTTACAACAGTTGATAATATTGACAATATTCAACTTGTAACTCTGGAAATAAAAACAGTAATGAAAAAGCACTTGGTCCGAAGGATAAATCCAAGATCCTCACTGGTTTAAACAACACCTCAGTGCTCTTGAAAAACTTTAATGCTTTTCCTCAGTCAGTGTCTACTCAATTCCAAACATGTAAAGATCAGAACTTAAATGTTTTCATCTCAGACCAGGATAAAAGGTGAAATACCAAATTTCTATCAAGCAAAGATTCCCAAGCTTTTGGTTCAAAAATTTCTCTATGACATATTTTTCTTGGTATTTGAGGGGTTTAGCAGTTTCATGATTAAGTTTTTGAAATTACCTGATATATTAAATCAGTTTCACAGTGATCAAATATCTGGTTTATTATAGATATAGATTTATGATAAATATTAATACCAATCCAGAATCAAGATTCCATCACATTATCCATTAAACCAATAAGGTAATAACATCTTCCCATCAGAACTTACAGTCAGTATTTAACAGTTAGGTGAAATACACACATAAAAGGAAACTGGGGCAGGAGAGTGAGTTTGTGGAGGGGAAAAGTGAGTAAAATGAAATAATACATATTTAACAAAAGTTCACAAGCCTTGGCTTGTCACATTAGACTCCTCTCCTACACTGAAACCTTCAAAGTTTATATCTTGTAGTTAATGAGCCTTCACTAAAAAGAAGAGGTTTGGAGAGTTTTTAAAGCAAAAGCAAACATCACCAAACCCCAGTATTTTTACACTTCAGAAACCAAGCTAAAAAACTCCAGAGGTTACAGAAACAGTAAACATATTATATCGCTGCTTTCCTACCCAAAATAAAAGAAAGAAGGTGAACATGTAAAGACATATACAGCAATTGAATACCCTTGGTTACATACTGTGACTGGACTAATTATCCTTTTGTCCCACCTTGTCAACTTGGGTTGTAAGAAGGCACATCAAAGTCTGCCTCACAGTCAGTACAAGTACTGCTTGGTGCAGTGGAGCCACAATATCATTTAGTCAGACTAGATGTAGTAAAACTATCCAAAATGAGAGAAACCTGGGGTTCTGTACACACCAGCCCCAACATGGTGGTTCAACTCTGCCTACGTGTGGTCTATGCCAAGAGAAAAGGAATCCATATACATCAGTGTTGTATTATTTTATAATCACATTTGTATATGGAAAAAAATCTTCCTGAACAACCTCTGACAGCACAAAATAACCATGTTAAGGAAAGACAGTTGCAAGGACAGGGTAGATAGAACAAAAAAAAAGGTTGAAAATTACACTGACAGAGATTAAAATGCTGCCATGGATGTGGAGACTTTTCTGAGTAATGCCAGGAAGTCTGGATATGTTCCCATACAGAGTTGCACAGAGCTGCAAATCTTTTAATCACAACTCCCTAAGGAATAAAACTTGTAAGATAACTGGGAGAGTAACAGTGAGAAAAAGAACAATATATTCACAAGTACTGGGAATGGAATTGCCATTAATATTTGCCATCCTTTTATTGTGACAAGTTTACACTTTGTTCCCTACTCTTACTAAGAATTTCATGACCAAGTGTGAGACTTGAGTGTAAAATGGTTGTCTTTGATCTGACTGCTGTGTAAGACTAAGATAAACAATGGATTATTCAATATGTCCTATTCCTCCTTTAACTTTTGCATATCTGCCCTCTGTGGTGCCTATATAATTTGCACTACAAACCAAAAGATTCAAGAAACTTTTCTAAAGAAAAAAAATAGAAAAACAAAAAGTAGAGCGGAGTTGACTCTTAATTCCACAACAGAATGTCAAGGCCTGCCATGAAGGCACAGGTTACCACTGAAGCTGAAACACCCCAGACATACAGGAAATCCTTACAGCTGAAATTAATGAAGTGTGTTCTCCCAAATCCTGTGGGATGAATGGTTTGCCGGGAATGCCCCAGCGGCAGTGAGGCTGAAAGAGTCAATCCAATCATGTGAACTCTACCTCCATCAGAAAGCCAGTGGTCCTGTTCTCAACCACTTGAGATTTGGAAGGAAAATGAGAGCAGAGGAGGGAGGGAAGAGTGCTTTACTATTCTATTCTTCCTTTCTTGCTCTTTTTTTTTCCTCTGCTTTTCTCCTACGCATCGCAACTTTTGTAACTGTGATGTAAAACCAACAAGAGAAGCTGAAAACAGGTAACCAAATCAATGCTGGCTCTACATTCTTAGCTGGCCTATTACAACATAGGCTGCACTTGAGGTCTTTTGCTCATGAATGTCTGAGTCAGCACCTCAGGCAGATGTTCCATTTTCTGACTTGTTTCTCTTTCCTGACCTCTTCTTTGAACACTTCCTGCTGTGGTCCACCAGGAAACATGATAAGAGTGAGTAGCAACAGAAAACCTAGGAAGTCCAAACCAGTTCAATTATCTTCTCTTTTTATCCCAGAAGAACTATTGCTGTTTTTCATATAATCTAAAAGATAGTTGGAGAAGGGAATTTCCCTATAAAATCTCACAACAGATGAAAGGGAGAGGGATAATGTTTAACTGCAAGTTTTACTCAATATTGCAGGCAATTTAACCGTTTTCCCCTGGGTCTGTANTTCTTGGTATTTGAGGGGTTTAGCAGTTTCATGATTAAGTTTTTGAAATTACCTGATATATTAAATCAGTTTCACAGTGATCAAATATCTGGTTTATTATAGATATAGATTTATGATAAATATTAATACCAATCCAGAATCAAGATTCCATCACATTATCCATTAAACCAATAAGGTAATAACATCTTCCCATCAGAACTTACAGTCAGTATTTAACAGTTAGGTGAAATACACACATAAAAGGAAACTGGGGCAGGAGAGTGAGTTTGTGGAGGGGAAAAGTGAGTAAAATGAAATAATACAATTTAACAAAAGTTCACAAGCCTTGGCTTGTCACATTAGACTCCTCTCCTACACTGAAACCTTCAAAGTTTATATCTTGTAGTTAATGAGCCTTCACTAAAAAGAAGAGGTTTGGAGAGTTTTTAAAGCAAAAGCAAACATCACCAAACCCCAGTATTTTTACTCTTCAGAAACCAAGCTAAAAAACTCCAGAGGTTACAGAAACAGTAAACATATTATATCGCTGCTTTCCTACCCAAAATAAAAGAAAGAAGGTGAACATGTAAAGACATATACAGCAATTGAATACCCTTGGTTACATACTGTGACTGGACTAATTATCCTTTTGTCCCACCTTGTCAACTTGGGTTGTAAGAAGGCACATCAAAGTCTGCCTCACAGTCAGTACAAGTACTGCTTGGTGCAGTGGAGCCACAATATCATTTAGTCAGACTAGATGTAGTAAAACTATCCAAAATGAGAGAAACCTGGGGTTCTGTACACACCAGCCCCAACATGGTGGTTCAACTCTGCCTACGTGTGGTCTATGCCAAGAGAAAAGGAATCCATATACATCAGTGTTGTATTATTTTATAATCACATTTGTATATGGAAAAAAATCTTCCTGAACAACCTCTGACAGCACAAAATAACCATGTTAAGGAAAGACAGTTGCAAGGACAGGGTAGATAGAACAAAAAAAAAGGTTGAAAATTACACTGACAGAGATTAAAATGCTGCCATGGATGTGGAGACTTTTCTGAGTAATGCCAGGAAGTCTGGATATGTTCCCATACAGAGTTGCACAGAGCTGCAAATCTTTTAATCACAACTCCCTAAGGAATAAAACTTGTAAGATAACTGGGAGAGTAACAGTGAGAAAAAGAACAATATATTCACAAGTACTGGGAATGGAATTGCCATTAATATTTGCCATCCTTTTATTGTGACAAGTTTACACTTTGTTCCCTACTCTTACTAAGAATTTCATGACCAAGTGTGAGACTTGAGTGAAAAATGGTTGTATTTGATCTGACTGCTGTGTAAGACTAAGATAAACAATGGATTATTCAATATGTCCTATTCCTCCTTTAACTTTTGCATATCTGCCCTCTGTGGTGCCTATATAATTTGCACTACAAACCAAAAGATTCAAGAAACTTTTCTAAAGAAAAAAAATAGAAAAACAAAAAGTAGAGCGGAGTTGACTCTTAATTCCACAACAGAATGTCAAGGCCTGCCATGAAGGCACAGGTTACCACTGAAGCTGAAACACCCCAGACATACAGGAAATCCTTACAGCTGAAATTAATGAAGTGTGTTCTCCCAAATCCTGTGGGATGAATGGTTTGCCGGGAATGCCCCAGCGGCAGTGAGGCTGAAAGAGTCAATCCAATCATGTGAACTCTACCTCCATCAGAAAGCCAGTGGTCCTGTTCTCAACCACTTGAGATTTGGAAGGAAAATGAGAGCAGAGGAGGGAGGGAAGAGTGCTTTACTATTCTATTCTTCCTTTCTTGCTCTTTTTTTTTCCTCTGCTTTTCTCCTACGCATCGCAACTTTTGTAACTGTGATGTAAAACCAACAAGAGAAGCTGAAAACAGGTAACCAAATCAATGCTGGCTCTACATTCTTAGCTGGCCTATTACAACATAGGCTGCACTTGAGGTCTTTTGCTCATGAATGTCTGAGTCAGCACCTCAGGCAGATGTTCCATTTTCTGACTTGTTTCTCTTTCCTGACCTCTTCTTTGAACACTTCCTGCTGTGGTCCACCAGGAAACATGATAAGAGTGAGTAGCAACAGAAAACCTAGGAAGTCCAAACCAGTTCAATTATCTTCTCTTTTTATCCCAGAAGAACTATTGCTGTTTTTCATATAATCTAAAAGATAGTTGGAGAAGGGAATTTCCCTATAAAATCTCACAACAGATGAAAGGGAGAGGGATAATGTTTAACTGCAAGTTTTACTCAATATTGCAGGCAATTTAACCGTTTTCCCCTGGGTCTGTAATCAAAAGATAGATTTGTAATGGCAGTCATTACAATGGGAGTTTGCCAGCAATAACTTGAAACGAAACCCAGACCATGCTTCACTGTTTATGTTGTAACTGTGAACATGGGTTATGTTAACATCTTATCTTTTGTTGGGCCCCAGACACCCTACCTTTAGCACAACACTTAGGTGACTATTGCTAAATAAGAGTAGAACTACTCTTTGCTTTCTATAGTTTAATATCACCATATAGGAGCACATCCTGAACTGCTTATAGCTTTGCTAAGTTTTAACCATTTGCACATTTGAAGCATTCCCTGCTGTGTATACCTCAGAGGCTTTTGCTGGGGAAAACATCAGCTAAGGCGCTTCAGCCACTTCCAAGAAATAGATTTCTAAGAATTTTGATTAAAAAGTGTTGAGACAAGGAGTGAGGCAAGATGTGATACTGAGATGACTGGACAAGAGCCCAAAGGGCATGGATCCCATGCAAAGAAGGGTAAGCAATTACATTATTTATCATAATGCACACTCAAGGAGATCAAATTAAGGTGGCAAAGGGAACTTGCAATTCTTGGACTTCATAACTTATGAATGCTTGACTTGGAATGTTAATATTGTTATTTTAATGTGCTGTTTTGATACATATTATTTTCTAAGACATTGCTGTTACAGAAAGAAACAAAAAACTTCTCTTCATTGTGAAAAAGAGCCATTTAGGAGGTTGTGAATCTTTATAGAGAGTTCAGCTTTTATTGGAAAATTCCATGTCCACATCCTAGTTCACTGTATTGAGAATATATGCATGGTTAACAAGCTACTAAGGAGTGTAGTGCCACTTGCAAGCAACCACAGAAATACAATATTTCTGATATACTCTCTCCGGAATAGGAGATCACTCTTGGATACATTTTTTATATAAAATTAAATTATGAAAAAAAAAGATAAGACTTTAGTTTTTTGCATGTCTAACAGAAATCATATAAAACAATTTGTAAATTATGTGCCTACTTAAGTAAACTTTTGACAGATCTAGGCAATTTGGCATGTCTTCTGTTTATAAAATAGAACCTTGAAAAGCTTCCCATGTTTTTGGAATTACATGGTAAAAATGAATGTTGCCAGAATGTTGCCTCTCTCAATTATTTCATAATATTCTTACACTATAGAGAACAAAAAGGGCACAATAATTTTGTGTCTAAAACCAAATGAGAACACTGTCCCCACAGGACTGAGTTTCTCCAATTTTCACTCATTACGGGGGACTTAGAATTAAAGAATCAAACAAAAAAAAGAACATCATGGCATTTCCAGGAACAAAAAATGAAAGCAACATCTTTATTCCCATTATCCTAAATGGTTCATTTTCACTAGAGACAGAGTGTTTTGTTTCCATACCGATACACCTTGTTATTAAAGACAGAGAGATGTAAGTTATTATTTAATAAATAAAATTAAATCTCTGAGGAAATAGTATTCAAAATGTGGATTATCAGTGTAAGGGAGAGGGAGAAATCTAGGGCAGTATTTTGTGACAGGAACACGAATGCAAATGCATTTTCTATTCAGCCTCATGTCAGATCCACTGACTTCTATGGGTGATCATTTTCACAGCTCTGAAATCTTTTTTAATAAATCATTTCCACTCAACAGATATGTTTAATACTCTCAGTCACAGGGGTGCATTATTAAGTAGTTGACCAGTAACAGGATAGCTTAACTGTTAGTGTTTTGGCAAAAAAACAGAACTAAAAACAGGAAATCCACCACTGATAAATACCTGAATAGTTGATTTTCAGTGTACTAAATACTTTGAGGGGGTTAAAGAATAATGAATTTAATTCTGTATATACACCTTGGGACATCTGAAATAAACAATATTTGCAATAATACAGACCCAGTGTAGCTACATTAAGCTTCTGTGTCTGTCCAGAAAGAAATTCTGAAGGTCTGATGTACTTTTTTTCCATTTTCCATAATTTTGTGCATGTCTTTCTCAGAACACAGAAGCTGCTGTCCTGTTGAGCCAACAGCAGCAGCTGCAAGTGTTCCTCGATACGTACCTTGGTGAGCTGAACAGGAGCCTGGTGTACATCACACAGGACAGATCCTATTTGTCTTGACTATGGAAGTATTTATTACTCCTTGTGCTGCTCTTTTCTCTCCTCTATCTCCAGAACAAAAGAAATCAGAGAAATGCACCCTTGTCCGTCCTCAAAGAAATGAGTCCACCAACCAGGGCACATAAATGGGTTTGCCTCACATGCCAGAAAGAAGGAGCATAAGGCTCTCAAGAATGCCAGGTTCAGGAACTCCTCCAAACTTCCCATGCAGGAGTTAAAGCAGTAGTGGCCAAATGAGCACAGGGTGATGAACAACCAGTGAGCCAAATGCAATAAACAGCTGCAAGTAGCAAAAGAAATTGTGAAATTAGTAAAAAGAAAACCAAAGAGAAGTAAAGCTGCTGTGGTTTCCAGTAATCGTAGTTCAGAGTGCTACTACAAGGAGGAAGTGCTTGTTGTTTTCTTATCTTCTAAAGAACCTTGAGGCCTCACAATTACACCATTGTCTTCCACAAAATCTACCTGAACTGGCACAGTTTGCCATTAAAATGGCTAAAGCAGAAATATCATAAACTTCATTATTTTTCCCAAAGCACTTTGGTTTTCATACCACTAGGATCCTTGCTAGACAGCTAGGAACCCTGAACCGCTGTCTGCTCATTACAAGTTACATTACTTCCGCAATAACACAACACATTATTTCACATCATATGTGTATAGAAAATCTAAGTGCCATCATGCCTGTAACTCCCTTGCTGCACTGAGTGCTTTTTGTTATACCATGGTATTGCAGAGTGGTGTTGTACACGGACCTCTTAGAGCCTTTAGAGTGAAATCTATCTCAAAGTCAGATGGTAGTATTTTCCTGTGACCATTGAAAGATGAAAGATAAATTATATAAATTATATGTCTGAGATACCACAGGGAAACTCAAATGTTATGCAGGTAACTAAATCACTCCTTAAATGTCTCTTAGAAATATAACACTGAAATGTTTGTCATTAATTAGATTCCTTTTTTTGTTTGTTTCGGCCTTACTCCTGTGTTCAACTCTCCCATTCGTCACGTTTCTTTTTCAAGTGGCTTTTCCCTCATATCTAGGTCCTCACCTCCAGCAACTGGCCACCAGTTCAAGTTACTGTGAACTACTGCTCCAGATCATACAATGGATGTGCGTGTGTCTCTGTTTGGGTACCAGTGAAATGCTGGACTAGGCTGTGAATGCCTGGGGCAGAGTTACATGTTCATGCTGCCTCACAGCGGGCAGCGCGGGCAGACATGAGCCCAGAGTCTCTGCCCACTCTGTCTGGTGGAGTGCAGCATGAGAGCAGGGTAAAATATAGGTCATACTGGGTACAGCTCACAGGTACTGACCCAAAGCCAGCCAGACCTCTGTTGTCTTGATTATGAGCCCTTTTTGCTTTTGATAGTACACTGGAAAGGGCCAACAAGTCAAATTTCTTGCCTAAAACAAATAGAATTTTTTTTTTTTCAAAAGACAGCTTTTATTTTTATGATTTTTTTTTTTTCTTTCAAAAGTAAAAAATTCTCTTCATTCTTTAATTTCATTATGATCTGTATATTTTAAGGAATGACTGACTTTCAAAAATACAATGCATCAATTTGGCTAGCTACCTACCCTTATTTTATATGGTTCCATCAGTAAGTTATTCAGCAGACTGACACATAGTAGTAGTCTTAAATATGCAGCAAAATAAATGGGAGCAGTATCTTCAGCTGATGAGGGAAAGGAAGTTATTTCAAAAGATGTAATTGATGCAACATCTTAGAGCTTCCTGAATTAGCATGTTTTTAGCTTTGAGTACTGAGGACAGTATTTAAGAGGTGGTTTCAAGGCACTTGGCTACAAAGCTATTCCAGATGTTGTCAGTTACACAGTGTGTTCATTAAGCCTTTTTGTATTTTCCATTTCAGTGTGTGCTAAACTGCTGGTTTGTTTTATCCTCTTATTCTGATGTCAGAAGGGTTCAATGGCAACAGAGACAATGGAAATAAAAACAGATTATAAAGACAACCACACATCCAAAAGAGCCTTTAATTTTATTACAGAAATTTCATCCATTCAGTCAACAAGTCATAAAACCTACTGGACCAGATCTTTATAAGATGTGCTAGGTATAATGCACTTGCAGATATAACAATTTGCAACAGCAGATAGTCAGTCCTCTGTGTTTGCAAAGGGTATTCACTCAAAAATGTCCATCCTCACAGTCCAGGATATATGTAGATCTCTTGATGAACTACTTGGATTTCACAGATCGAGAGCATCCAAGCTGTGAATGTACAGTTGTGCAGGCAGTGTAAATAAATTAGGGTTGTCTCTCTGAAGTCACAAAAAACATGATGCAGATGATTGGATGCAGTGTATCTCATATATATATGTCACACATGCTCTACAGATGCAAGTGATTATCCTTACAAAATCATGACTGAATACTCAATGACAGTATTTTGAAATAATAAAGGTGGAACAAATAAACATGCACTAATTCTAATAATAGTTAGATGCAAAGAAATGGAAACATGATATATTCCTCCTCTAAAAACAAAAATCCCTGAATTTCCATGACTTGGGGAATTGCTAATCTTTTTAGAAGCTGACAGCAGCAGTCAATACCTTTTCTCTTAAAAACAAAACAAACCAAAAAAACAACAAAACAAACAAATAACAAGGCTGAAACTTGCAATTTGAAGATTTCATAAATGTTCATGGCACAAACTGCAAAAAGCCAGGGAAGGAGTCTGACTGTGACCTTTATCTAAGACCCTCCTGTGACTGAATTAAGTCTGCTGATACTCATGTTCAAGTTTTAGGCAACACATACACCACATTACATCATTTTAATATCATACATCATTTTTTTTTTCTGTGATGGATTAGGATTCAAACAGTAAAATCCACTTACGGAATTTTCATGTGTGGGAGAGTTGACTTTCTGAATTTCATCCTTTGTGAAGAAATGGGGTAAAGTTTATTCTGGTTTTAATTTCAGAATAATTCAGTTTGAACTCTGTGGACCCAAAGTTTTGGCTCAAACCAATATTTAATTTTCATATATACTACCCAGCTTTAATCATAGTTTACCAATGGAAACCAATCACATGGATATTTTAGGCACTTCATTCCCTTTGAAATTCTGTTACCCTGCACTTCTAAATAACCATTGTTTCTACTTACCCCCAAAGACAAAAAATTAGGTCAATAGTTCATGCAAAGTTTGGTAATGGAACACTGTTCTTGAACTTGTTCTTTGTTCTAGAAAAATTGAATATTTCCAGAACCCAAAAATAGCATAGTCAATTGAATGTACACTAATTGTTACATAGTTTTACCTATTTTGTCCAAGAAATTTTGTAATGTATTTACAGTTGACACATGAAGAAATGGGTCTCATATTCTTTTTTTTTCCCATTCATCCAGAGGAAATTACCCATTTTAGATTTTGTCATGAATAATGGAAGCTCATAAGTGGATTGAGAGAGAAGACAGCAAAGAGAAATTACTTACCACAAATACAGTCTTGCCTAAAGGGGTTAATGAGCCATAAAACAGAGAAACAAATGCTAATGTAGAGAAAACTACAAAAATGTGATTGCACAATAGCCACAAGTAAATGTACCATGTAAAGGAGCCTAGAGCAAAATAACACAGAATTGGAATGAACTGTAGGAGTAAGATGTAATTTCAGAGCAAAAGCAATTCTTTTCTGGAGGTCATTTTGAGGTTTTTCTATGTGGTTTCATTCTCCTACTTATTCTGCACTACTCTGGGACATGAACCTGTTAAGTGTTATGTCAGTTTGGCACTGGGAATTACCAATATCTAATACTTGGTTTTAAAATATTCTCCACCTGACAGTCACATCTGTAGTAGGTGAACTCGTTTATCATTTTCAATTTTGGTCTGTTGAACTGTCAGACTATGTTCTTGCATATTTGTCTCTCTTTGTGGAATCTGGATTTGTGATGATAATGCAATTCTTGTGCTAGAACTCCCAGCAGCTCTTAGTTTCCTTCAACAAAGAATCTTTGCAGCATTGCCAATACAAAGCCTTCACTGAAGTGTACCTAAATATTTTTCAAAGCCCACACAAATTCTCTATGAAGAGCAGAACTCATTTCATCCCTGCCTTACCACCCATGTTTTAGTTTAGATGTTGGAATCTTAGAAAAATAGATCTGAATGAGAAATGAAGTATATACCAGTATATACCAGTATATACCATAGATCTCCTTTCTTTCTTTCATGTACAACTCAGGAGACTACAGCAAAATCACCCCCTTGGTTGCAAACATGAAAAGAATCTATTCTGTAAAGATCACAATTCCTGCAATGGGTAGCCTTTAGGAAAAAAGTAGGCACACAACCTGCCCATATTTAGGATTTGAGAAAATCTCAGCAAACAGTTAGATAGTCACATTTGACTCTGGCAAGAAGCTTCTGGGAAAGGGCACAAATGCCACAGTGAAACAGTGAGTTGACCCATGAGGATGAAGCCCTTATAGAAGCAAGATTGCTTCTCTGCCCAGAAACTGAGGGAACTTATATAACTGAAGGGAAAGGTAGACTTAACATCAGCAAATGTGTGTTTCTTCAAAATATCCCATAGAGAAAATTACTTACAGGAATCTGGAAAAGGCACTTCATGACATTTTCCTATTTCACCATTTCCATCCCTTAGGTTTCTCACCAAGCTTATTCTGCAGCCAAAGGTTTTGACTGCCATTTAAACTGCTTACTGTTCTCAGTCATAAAAATAGTCTTTAAAAGCCCTCTTCAAACACATACTTCTTCCTCTTGAAACAGAATCCCTGTGAAGTCTTGTAACAGTCTCATTATTATTTCCCAGGTCTTCACAGTCAAACTCTTTAATCATATTAGGCATTCATGAAAATGAAGTATTTTAAAGCCTGCTTTTAAATGTTCTAAACCATGATGTTGGTAAACTTTTCCTTCATCACTCTATCAGTCTTGTTGTACTGTTAGTCAGTTTCTTCCGTACTTGGCCTGCGTTTGGACTGAAGTCAAATGCTCAGTTATCTCCACATCTATGGCATCTAACCCAGACAATAACAACTGAGCCACAAAAACCTTATTCCTCTCTAAAACTTGTAAAAGATAGATGTTATTTTCTGTCTTTTTTTTTTTTTTTTTTTTTTTNAGAAATATTGCACTTTGAATTTGGCCTTTTGCCTTCTCCTAAATAATTATTCTGTAAACACAGAATCAAAGCATCAAAGTCAACAACAGCGTATCTGCGTTTGTGACCTAAATTCTCCTTACCATTTGTAACCCTTCTACCAACTTTTGCATTTAAAAACTTGCAAGGAAAGCAGGCATCAAGGACAATATTCTCTCTCTAATTCTCTTAATAGATCAGGTATTGAAAAGGGAATACCATAATTAGTTTAAGGAATATTGAGTTGCATTTATTGCCAGTATGAATTGGAAAATAATCTCTATTGTTAACTAATATAATGAGATAAATGGAACTTTATTACATAATTCAAGCTAGATTGAACAACTTGGCTATAAATAGTGAGCATTACAGTTTCACTGGCATACTTACACTCCATGACTTCACTATAAATGATTAGAAGGTCACATTAAGTTAAAACCCAGCTCTGGTGTCTCCCTTATTTTTTATATTTTTGCAAAGTTTAACCTTGTTTTGGAACCTATCAAAACTGCTCTGTGTACTCCTCATTCAGAAAGAAACATGCCCACCATGATGATTTTATTGTACTAGATGTCATTAATGAGAAGATGTGTATTTTCTGCAAGCAAAAAGTGGGTTTTACCTTGAAGAAGGCATCACAGATCTGTTGAAGGTTGGAAGCATTGTGTGTAAGCACCCTTTCTCTGTTCACAGAGACATAAACTTGCTGACACCCCACTAATCCCTGATCTGGGAGACCCGCACATAAGTGGCTTTTTTAAGATACACACTCATCTGACAAGTGAAGTGCCAGTCTAGGGGGCTCTCAAGCTCTCACCTCTGTTAAGAAACCAAAATTCTGAGTCCCTTGTTATGAAGTATTTAGATGACTAGTATTTTTAAGAAGAGAAAAGGTAACAGCTTATCAACAAAATACAAGGCTTAACTCACAGTTCTCTGTTTTCTACACTTTTTACGGGACTTTTTGCACTTCAAAATGTGGACCTATCATTACCAAGACACTTTTTTTTTGGCAAGAATACATAAAAACATTTATATTCTTCCTTCTGGAGTGAGACAGGAACAAAATCCTCTGTAAATATGAAGAAGAAGAAAAAAAAAAAAAAGCACAAGGAACAATATAATGTAAGGGGAAAAAAAGAGTCATGGGAATTTCCAAGTGTTTATTCATACTTTATTACAGATTTTCAGTATATCCTTTCCCCTGATTCAATCCTGGATTTGTTTAAAATGTATTTGAAATGCATTCACCAAATACAAGCATAAATATAGACCATAACAGTGACTAGACTTAGGACACAGACAAAATTTCATTTGCCTGTTTCCCAAGTTAGTAAGACAAAGATATTTAGAAAGACTGTAGTACATACAGCTGTTTTGACCACATACAGCAGCAAAGAATTAAAATTACACATGGATTTGCCTTTAATTATTCCAACTTTGTGGGTGCATTTCCAACTAGTGCTCAAATGCCCTTTCAAACACACTCAGTAGCCTGTGAAGAAAACAGGAGAAAAACTACAGACAAATATACAAATTTTCCATTTCTGAAAATTTTGAAATAAGAGGTTCTGGAATTTGGTTCTGTGTCAGCAACATTTACAAGATGCTTTGGTTTAAAGGTACCTCAGTAAAGATTAGTGAAAACCGTCTGTTGGAATTACTGCTATAATCAGTCTTTAACAACAGCAAGGCTTACAAATACTAGAATGAGGAGGCCACATGTGAGATGAAGCAAAGAAATGCAACTCTTCCCCAGACAGACTGCTGACCCCAAATTACCCTAATAACAATTTCATTGAACTAGATTGTTCCGGAGGGTTTGCATCCTTAGATTCTCTAACTCTTCTACTTTTCATCTACAATAAATCATAGGGTGGTGTCTTACTAGCTAAAGAGAGAGAAATGCTGTTAATAGTTTCCAAACAGATGGAAAATTTACTGGCACTCGTGGGTCACAAAATCCAAGCACAGAAAGTAAAATTATTATTATGGTTTTGATCAGTGCTATCACATCACTGATAAACACTGATGCTCCATACACATTCATTTGATTGCATCAATAGAAACACCTTCTTTAGTAAAAGCAGACCACATGCAACCTTCACTTTGATTTGTATCTGGAAAATTAATTTCCTTTTTCTTATTTCAAAAGCTTTCAATAGATTTTCAGTTTTCAAAAGCTCTGCTTCCAGAATTTCAGAATTCAGGTAGTTTGTGCAAGGGACTAGCAAACTGTTCTCTACCAACATAAACTCAAGCATAGAAATATGACCAGCAACAAAGCTCTTAGTGTGTCATCAGGATCCTTGGTGGCTCTTGGCTGTGTACTATTTGGGAGGGTTTTATCCACAACTTCTTCATTTTATCTCAACAACACTGGTACAAAAGCAACAATAAACACATCAGCAAATAAATAGGAGTCCTATTTTTCAATAAATTATTATATAACTCTAAGAATGTGTGTTTTCACAAATATTTTTTCTTTGTTAACCACACATATGGCATGTGCCTTTCCATTTCATAATATTGATTTCACTCATCCATAACTGAGTACAGTTCTGGCCCTACCACTATGCCAGAAAGGCAACAACAGCAACAAAAACATATAAAAATCTCTCTTTGAAAGAATGTGATTGTAAGCTGTTTCCCTTGGAAATAGATACAACTTTGGGATTTTTTCCAGTTTTCTTAAAATGTTCACCTACTAGCAATCTTAGATGAAATCTATAAAAAAAAGAGAGCCTTCTATACACAAAAACAGAATACTTGTGATGACAAAAATTCTACACAGTGTAGTCCATTATGAAAATATCACATTTACAAGAGTTTGGCATCTAAATGACATTTTGCTGAAGGTTTTCCAATATTTTAAATGTGAGCCCAGGTGCTTTGCTAATCTTAAACTTACTCCTGGAATTTTTAGCCTCTTGTGTATTTTTTATGGAAAGGCAATTGATTCCAGTTCTTCTTTTTCTGAAATAAATGCATTTTCTTTCCTTTTCTTTTATCTTAAGTTTATTCATGTAACCCTTGTATAAAATCCTATTTCCAGTGTAATGTTAGTAATTCCAAGGGGTATCCCTAAGGTTTTGAGGCAGATGATCTCAGGGCACAAGGCTGAGCCCAAGCACCCAATTCTCCACGTTGCATAGCTCCATCTGAGAACTGAGCCCAGCCCATTAACACAATTTTGACTCATGCCAGTACTCTCTCAACCAAGGCTCATGTATGGCTTGTGGGATACTGTGAGCCAAAGACAACTCCAGTGGGCAGCAGGGATGAGGGCATCTTGCTTTCTGGAGGAAGAGTGCACCATGATCTGATGACAGCCTTGCCCTACCTCTTGTGCTTCTGGGGATTTCCCCAATTTATTTACCAGAATAAAGGCAGACAGTGAATCACCTGAGTTTCCAAACTTCAGCAAGCATAGTCATATTTACTGCAGAGGGCACTGGGGTCTTGCCTTCTGGAAAGTTTACACAAGCTGAAAAGAAACCTGCAGTCTCTGAACAGAAATATCTTCCTGGGCAAACCCTAAATTCCACCATCAAGGAGACGGCTTAGAATATCTCAGCCAACTCTAAACATGCTGAAGCCACACCCCAGTTATGTACTTAAATGCACCATCTCCTGTGAAATGTGATTTTCATCCCCATGCGTAGGTATTGCTTTGGACCATACTCTGAAAGGTGCCAGATCCCAGCAGCAATGCACCACCAGGGGTACAGGAGCCCACGGCTGTGATTCCCCAGTTCAGGCCCAGTCAGGGCTGGCTCAGCCCATACGATGGAGCTCTCACTTTGGAAGGGCTCTAGAGTTTCTCATGATGCCTACACCCGAGTAAATATTCCTGCTTGTAACAAAATGCCTGAAAAGGATCAATGCAGAAGCAAGTTAAAAGATGTTTAAAAGATGTTGTTCATGCAGTCTAAACAGCTATGTGTGTGCTTTCCCTCCTTTATCTTGTTCCAGAACCTCTGAACCAGAAAAAATAAATAAATTAATCTTCTAGAACTAAAATCATGAGCCTCTACACCAAGGTCCACACATTACACAGTAACTTCTAAAAGGCAGAGCAATGTCTCTAGGCTGTTGGGGAAATGTGAGTGGTCATCTGGGACAAAACTAAAGGCTTTTTTTTTTTTACAAAAGAGCAGAGAGTGGGATGGGAATGCAACTCCCACAGAAAGTCAATGGGAGTTGAGCCTTGAAGTAATTCTGAACCCTTTGAAATTCTCAGAACCACCCAAAACCACTTAATAAATCCCAAGACCAGAGAGGGAAAGGGAAAAAAGGGAAAACCTATCCCACATAAAACTGTAATTTCTACTAATTTCTGTGTAGGAATATGTACTAGTAGTCATTTCTTCTGTGAAAATAAAAAATCTTTTTATTAAAACAAAAAGAAATCACACCTTTTTTGGCATTTATAGTTTAAAAGATTGGTAGTTCAGTCTCCACATTCTACTTACAAACAGCATTGCCGCTTCTGAAAACAAAGCAGGGAACCAGATTCTCACTAAATGCATTAGGATTAAAGTAATCATGCTAGAACAAAGGCAACATGGGACAGAAAAACTAATTCATCTGAGGATTATATTTAACATTCATTTCTCACTAGGAAGGTAAACATAAAAGCTAAACCACTTTCGTGAGCTTGCTTGGCTCGTATCATTTTCAAATGCCAAGTCCTGAGAAGTTACAACCAGTCCTTACACTATCTTTTGCGACTGACACATGGAGTCTACTGAAGAAAAAGAATTTTCAATCTCAAATGACTGATAAAACAGCCTCTGCTCGAGAAAACTTCATCTACACTTACAAGTGTACTCCTTTTATTGCTGGCATCATAAGAAACCAGGCAGCCACCTTAAAACTAATTGCCCCCTAAGCAGCTGGCCCAGGAAACTAAAAAGACATTCAATAGCAGGGTAAGTTCTGGTATTTCTTCTGCTTGTTGGACCACTCACAGGACAGAGTCATGATATGACAGGACATGTGGGGACAATCTTGATAAAGTAGAAATAAAACAATGTCTTCCTTTGCTCCTCTGAACTTACCAAGATGACTGCTGCTGACTTTTGCCTCTTCTGTCCTAAAGAGAGGTGTGTACAATATCACACTCAGGTTCTAATCTGACACAAAGCTTTGTATCTCTGGCCTTTTACCCATCCATGATCAAACTACTTGTCCTCCTCCCTTATGCTTCTTTTTCCAGAGGCTTTCCTGTCTGACTCTAACAGCTGTTTGTCCTTTACAGGCTCTGTCTTCCCACAGCTCACAGCTGCACTAACAGACTTTTCCAGCTATCTGCCCAGTGTCTGAGTCTTTCTTTTGGCTCTCCAGCAAATCCAGATTCTCCACCTGCATCTCCGGGTTATCCCCAACACACAGAGTGGGATCTTGCTTTAATTTTACTGGCAAAAATTTTTAATAGCAATGCTCACTCTTTTATTTTATTTTTTTTTCTTTTTTGGAACAAAGGAAAAGCTAAGACAAATATGAGAGGAAACAAGGATGTTTTACTACCAAGCACATGATGAATATAAGTCATAGAATCCCAGAAACTGAAGCTGGAAAAGACTGGCTATTTGGTCGTCTTGTCTGGCCCTGCCAGTGTAGGACTGTTCCCCACGGTACTTTTAAGGGCAATAAAGCATGTAGAATTAACAATTTGACCTTTTACTATGGTTCACAATGACATTACTGTATTGCTTTCCAGTCTATTTTTTCCTGTGTACACCAAACTAACTTCAGCACTTCCCTTTTCACTTTTACCACCCAGAAACATTGCCTCCCTTTGTAAAAAAAAAGTGATCTGTAACACCTAAGCCCAGATCTTCTAGAGTGGGAAATTCTTTTCTCTGATCTTGACTGAATCTGCCTGCTAAAAGAGAAACACATACTTCAAATTGTAGAATCTCAAACATTTTCTCAAAGGAGAACACCTTGTTCTACTCTTGCTGATCTCTTTGCCCTCTTAGAAGCAAGGAGTCAGAGAACAGCCATGGCTGGAAAGGACCTCTGTACATCAACTGATCCAAACTCCCACCCAAGGTAAAAGCCCAGGTCTAAACAGCATCAAGTTGTTCCAAGCTTTGTCCATTTGAGTTCCAAGGACAGAAAGCCAATGAGGTGCCTTGGCAGTCTGTTCCATCAAACCACCACCCTCACTGGGGAGAATTTTTTCTTTCTGTCTGACTGCAGTTTCCCGCCTAGCAGCTGCAAGAGCAGGGCTGTTCCCCAAGAGGCAGAACAGTTTCAGACAAGATAGTGAGCCTCTTACAGGGTCAACAGAACAATCAACAGAAGGGAAAACAGGAGGCAAATTTTCCCACGGGGTAGGTCTGGAGCCCATCCTGAAGAAGGAACCAATAAACTGGGACAGCAGGAGACAATACAATACCTGCACCGCAGCTCAGGCATAGCCTGAGGGTCTAGACCTGTCATTTCCCTTGCTGTTACTAATGTCCACTGGTTCTCTTCCTGTCACTATGAATCTCTCAGAGAGTCTACCTTCATCTTCTCTACAAATGATCACTCACTAGGTAGGCAAGGGCACTCATTGGTCTTCTTTTCTTAGGAAAAATACATTTCCCTCAGGATTTTATACAGCATATTCTTCAGACCTCAGCCATTCTGGTGGCCCTCCACTAGGCTTTCTCCTGTATGTCAGTATCTTTCTTATCTTGTCTTTTTCTAGTTCAAAACTGTCCAGAGTACTTCAGGTGTGATCGTTCAAGTACAATAAGGAGAAGAATCCCAATTCCTACTGGCTATCCTCTTGCTAATACAGTCGTGTATGCACCTGTCCTTCACTCCTGCATGTCTTGACTAGTCCTTCTCTGCCCAAACCTCCCTTTAACATTTTCTGCAAAGCAATTTTCTACCCAGTCAGAGCCCAGCCCTTTTTGCATGAGTTTATCATATTTCAGGACCCTGTTCTTTGCTTTGTTGAACTTCATAAGGTTTTAACACATTTAAACCTTAACATATTTATTGAGCCTCTCGAGATCCATCTGAATGGCAGCCATGCATTATATTGGTTGTATATACAGCCTGCAGTATATTGGTTACAGCACGGTACTGTCAGCAAAGCTGATGAGGATGCATTTCATCCCACCACCCAGACATTAATGAAGACATTGATCAGTACTGACCCCAGTACTGCACCTTGAAGAATGGCACTTATAACCAGTCCTCAGCTTAATTTCCATGTGCTTTGTGGCCAGTGATCCTCTAGCCCCATAGCTCAACTGATGTCCACATCTTTCAATTCTGGCTACAAAGATGCTATGAAAGTCAGCATTGAAGGATTCAGTAAAGTCAAGAGAAAAATAACCTTTCTGTCATCCTCCAAGTCAGTCATCTCCTTATGAAAGGTGACCTTATTGGTCAGGCATGATTTGCTCCTGGGTAATCCATCTTGGCACTTCCCAAACACCTCTTGTCCTTCATGGGACTGGAATTGGCATTAAGGAGACTACAGCCCATAACCTTTGCAGGGACTGAGAGTGAACTGACAAGACCCTTCTTGCCCTTCTAAAATGTGTGCATTGGTGTTTTATGGTTGTCAGGAAACTTCCACAATTCCATGACTTTTCAAAGATGATAGGTGAACTTCATTATTTCTGCAAGAAATCAGAATTTATAACAAAGTGAGATATGGGAAATTGACTTAAACCAAAATTTAAAAGTCCTGGAAGTACAGTTTTAAGGGCATCTCTTGGAAGGGAGAACATACCCAAGCTAATATACATAAAATTCAGGGAAGTTTCAATCTGGAGACTGCTAGTATAGTGAAAAGTGTAAGGTCTGGAGTGTAGTTTTTATAAACATAGAGGCTTTCCCCCAAAAAATGGTGAGAATCTACACTGTCACCCTAATAAGTTATATGAACATCATAAAAATTAACCTTGGGAATTCTTGCTAGATTGGGTAAATACTGCTTTTATGATGTCAGTTTTGAAAAACAATTCTGCCATCAAAAATAGGTGGATTTGCTAACAAATGAAAATAATGAAACAAACAAACAAACAAAAAAGGTAAACAAGAAAACACAAAAAACCCCTCAATCTGAACTTTACCAAATCAAAAGGATTTGATAGGCAGGTATATCCCTCAAGCACTTTCAGGTGGTGTTTTCACTCAGAAATTGCTGAGACATCATTTTTTTGACATTTTGTCTCTGTACAAACTAAATAGAAATTCAACCGGGACCTTAAAATTGGGCTCTGCTGTTTTGGTTTTTCATGATCCTTTGGAAACATGACGTTTTTCCACTGTTTTTGCCAGCAGTGGGAATTCTGTTTCAAGCTCAGTGAAAAACTCTTCCTATCCCAGTTAGGCACAGTGAGCCTCAAAATTTCAACAAGTAAATCAAAACTTCTCATTCTAATAGGCAATGAACTCAAAGCTTTTCATTGATTTACCCCGGAGCATTTTATTATAACTACTTGCAGTCTTTGAAAGGTGCTTAAAGCATATTTTTGCCTTGCTAATGCTTTTTTTACATAGTTCATTGAAAAGAGACATATAGTAAATTTTTATTATCTACATTTATGTGGGTAAAAAAGGCTGAGAAAATGGTGCATTGATAATGCTGAATCAAAACACACACACTTTCAAAAACAAAACAAAAAAATCTAAAAAACCCCATGTTGCTAATGCCAGTTATTAGTGCTTCCAAACCATAAAGTCTTTCAATATGTCATTTGTTTGGCAATTTTTTTCCATGTTNAAAGTCATTAGTGCTTCCAAACCATAGTCTTAAAGTCTTTCAATATGTCATTTGTTTGGCAATTTTTTCCACGTTTTTTACCTTTCATGTAAAAAAATTCTTGCCCCATACACACTTTTTTCTCTCTTGCTTCTGTTGCTAAAATGCAGCCTGTAGTATAGCTTTTTTTCATAGCTACTGAGGCTTGAGTAGATCCCTTTTTTACAGTTTTGTAAAAATAGCAAGAAATCCCAGACAGGGTCTTCAGATGGTTCTAATCAGCATCACTCCAAAGAATTCAAGAAACTGTATTAATACAGACCAGCTGAGAATCTGGCCCCCTTTATTCAGAAGAGAAGGAAACCAATTTTTCTTGGTCTTTCCTTGGCTCTTTAATATGTAAAAAAAAGGATGATATTCACTCTATGTGAAAATCATCCCCCCTCGAAAACAGCTCCTTGCCAACCTGTGCACCAATGGAGCATGTCTTAAAGAATTTATATTCTTGTAGGCAAAGGTTGTTTTATTCTATATCCTAGTGAATCCCTCCACAAGTGTAGAAAGCTGATCTCAAAAGGAAAGCCAAAATTTCTATGAGTTTTGATGGGGAGTTACAAAAATGGTGATAGGCCACTGATGTTTCTAAATCAATTCTCTAGCACCATACTACCAAATAATGTAGTCTGGAGGAAAGTTCCTGAACTTAAGCTTTACAACTGAATGTAAAGCCACCACTGGGTATGTCAGTCAGCAGACTGTGTTTTGGGCAGGCAGCTGGAAGCTTTGTCCTTCCTTGGAGCAGGTCAATGATGTGATAGAAGTAGCATGTCCATGTACGTAAACCCCACTGTGAGGTACAGTGTGTTCAGCTTTACATTAATGGGAGTCACCTTTTCTGGATCAGAGCAAGCTCCTGTCACATGCCTTTGGAATTCAGGCAAAGAAAAATTGCATTTGCCCAAAACATACAAAGACACCTACGCAGTTATCCATGATCCTACTGTGTTCTCATGGAACAGGGATGTAAGGCCCCAGCCCAATAAAATATTCAAGACCTAATTTTCAGAATATCAGAAGTCAGTAAGACTGTGCCTGCTTTCAGTGAAGTGCATAATTAAGTACTTTGCTGGCCCACAGTCTCAAATCATCATGCGCTAGCCATATTCCAGACTGAATCACAGCTACCTCATTCTGCCTATGTAAAATTCTATTGCCATTCCATTATTTCCCTTCCTCTGAATCAATTATGGGTTAAGTGATTGGGGCAGAGCAGTTCTGCTGCACAGCTGACTCCATTCTGGTAATTGTAAAAGAATGTCTATGCATCTCAGCTGGAAATTTTTGCATGTAAAAGTTGCTATATTCAATTGGTAACGTAATGTAGTGAGCATATGTGTGAGGGGAGGGAAAGGACAAGTGGGTCTCACAGATGGTAGAACACTTTTGTTTCTTTTTAAGGAACTCAAAGAAGGGTTGCCAAGTTCCAGACACAGAGTTGAAGTATCTTTGTTCATTGCAAGACCAAAAAAAATATTTCACAGCTGAATGTACAGTGGTTGCTTTCTCTGTCCTATTCTGCCCATCCCTCCCTGTCCACAACTGCTTTGTCTTGTGCTGAATGAGGAGCTCTAACTAGGGAGTAATGCCTTTACAGCCTACTACAAGTATGATGTACATGGGCGAGGCTGTTGTATATTGAACACAGGCCCCTGATCCATGTTTTTCTTACTCATCTCTACCCTGTCATTGGGGTATCTCTTTCCCATTACTGTTTCTTTGACATCTCCGCTGACAGAAAGAGAAAGATGGCCACCTCCTTCTTCTGGTATTGAAATCTAGTTATGGTCTACAAATGGAAAAGATTAGGAAGGCTGGTGTAACTATTATTGCTGCAACAGGAACGAATTTGCCCAACACTGAACAGAGCTGGCTGTGAATCTCACAAATCAGCCTTCCTGGTGGTAGCTGAGTACTAGTCCCAGCTGAAAAAAGGACTAAAGAGGCATATGAACAGGAAAAGAAACAAACCAAAAGTTTAACTAAACAACTTAGTACAACAGAAGAAAAAAAAAAAAAAAAAGGAAGGCGAGAGAAAGATCTTGGTTTGAGTTCAGGGTAAAAGTTCATGTAGTTCTTGCTGTAACTGAGCCATTTCACACAGAACATCTGCAACTGTTCTAATGGTCCCCTTACACTTTGTCATTAAAATACCTCCAAGTGAATAAAAATGTGATTTTTTTACTTCAGGTAAATTGCACTGTTTTGTACAAAAATCTCTTAAATCTTTTCCCAACTAATCATTCCCATTTTTATATCCAAGAGACCAAAGCCCTTGGATGGATGTTCAACAGTTGGATTGACAAAGCAACCTAAGCACTACTCAAGCACTATAATACAAATCCCCACTGGTGGGGAGGATCATCAACCACAAGCTAAAAGTCTAAGCTTCTTACATAATGACTTGGGTCCTTCCAGATAGTAATGAGCAGGCAGCACATGAAGGAAAATATCTCATGCAGCCAGCAATAAATGCCAGCATGGTATTGTAAATCAGGAAGAGAGAAGAAGTACATCTATGTCTTCCAGAGCCTAGAAAATCATGCTAGCCACAGAGTATTTTAATAAAAAAACAAAACAAAAATTGGAAGCAATACTCTCTGAATCACTACCACCACTGCTGCCTAATTGATGAAGAACCCAATGGCATTTGGTTTGTTCACACTGCACCCAACATTCTGGTTTTCTTAGGCTACACAGGCAGAAGAACATCTGATCTGTGGATGCTTAAAATGCTTGACTATGAGACAGGCACCCCACTACAGAGGACACTTAAAGTTAAGGCCTTGCTGAGTACAGTTCATAAAAGAAACATAAATGTATAAGACATTTAAAAGTTGAAGGCAGAGGTATCTGCAGACTTCAGCTGCCTACAAGCTGGAAACTGCTCAAGAGGAAGTCGAGGATTGCATTTTCACTTGGACATGTACTGCTGAGGTTAGATGTGTTAAACTCCAGATCCTTGAGGGATTCAGATCTGAGAGCTCTTTCCAGAGGCTTTCAGTCAAGTAGAAGTGTGTAAATACTCTTTCATATCCACACTATCCATTTCTGTTTCATCTTCTTTGCTAGCTGTCTGCTTTCTCCATTGTCTTTCTCAGGAGATATAACTATGCACTGAGGTACAAATGCTGTTAGATTCCACACAGAGCTTATGCCTGCTGGCACTGGCTGCACCAGAGCTCTGCATGGAAGTGGTATGTTTTCCAAAGCTGGAAACAGCTTTTGCATGCAGACTATTACCCCACAGTAACATTTCTGTGCAAGTATCATTGGAAGAGAATTTATTTCATTGGTTTCATTGCCTGGAATCATCTGGCAAGTCTCATGTCTAATCCCATTTAATCTGATAATTAGTAAATTAGGCAGATAGTTTGCTATAAGGGAAACAATTTGATTCTGGATAGCCCAGCACTGGAAACAATCCAGTCCCCTTGGACTGAAGGCCTTCAGCTCCTACTGAAGTAGAGTGTGAAGAATCAAGTCAAGCCTTCTCCTTCTTGGAGACATTCTTTGTTTTGCCACTTTTCTTCTAGTTGTGCATAGGTTCAATCAGAAACTTCAAAGGACATTTTTATAATGGCATATTGAAGGTAACACAGTGACTCAAATGGAAAAAAAATTTTGATAGAATATCAAAGGAAGTGAAGAACAGCCAGTTATGGAAAAGAGACAGAAAAGAAACCCAGACAATGGAAGCATATGCAGACTCAATGTCCTGGTGTTGCCATGAGTACAAGATGATAGACAGGATGGACTAAATCTATGGGTAGCTCTAAAAGCCAGGGGGTTTTTCTTCTCTTTTTCAATCATGGTCAACACTAATAAAGCCAGAGAGCTACACAAGCCTAAAACTAATGCAATGAAAAAAAGCATCAGCCCTCAGGAATGTAATTTACATTTTAATTTGATGATGGAAGGGAAGCCAGTCAAAGTTACACAGGACAAAGTGATAAAATTCTTGAAGAAAAGAGCAGTCTAGTGACACCATTCTGGATGTCCTGCACTTTAGATAACAGACATGTAAATGAGGAGATGAAAAAAGAAACTGTAATAGTCAAAAACATGAGTGATTAAAGCTTCAATAAAAATTTCAGCTGAGGAACCTGGTACCTAGTCACAAGTTAGAAGTGTGTAATGAGTACAATGTGGCAATTGTCATTTCCTGCACTAAATGATGCTTTCAGTTCAATGATACTTTTCTTTGCACAACTTCACACAGCAGATGAGCAGTTGTCTTCTGCTGGTGGCCATGGCTACAGTTCCAATGCAGCTTATGCCTTTAGTAGGAGATTTGCTCCTTTGCCTCCTCCTTCTCCACTTCCCCCTCGTTCTCCACGGACCTTCTCACACCTCAAGCCAGTCTGTACAGCCTCAGTGCAGAGGTAGCTTGCATGCTCATCCTGTGATCTGCTGTCCTGTGCCAGGACCAATGGAGAAAGGAAAAGCCATAGCTCTCATATGCATTTTCCCTATATTACAGACCTGAGGTCCTGTCAGAAGACATGCTCAATTCAGCTCCAGACTTATGCTGTGGCTCATTCTACTTACTCAGAGAAAGCAAATATTCAGTCCTCCCTCTTAAACAGAGAGTTTCCTATAGTTACACCTCAAATTATATTCCAACTGAGTGTATATAAATGGCTTTCTCTGAGCCTGGAATAATTCTGATTTTTATGTACCCCCATGTGACACAGCCTTAACTACTGTCACACTGGTAGCTTCCTTTTTACACTCTTCTGTATTCTGCCTCAACCTATTTTTCTTGCACAGCATACACGACACCCTGCATCACGACATTGCAGAAGTTCCAGTATGAGAGATCATGTGATACCACAGCCAGCTTTTTACCATGAGTACTCAGCTGACTAAATTAGACCTTTCCCCTTATCCTGCCATCATTGATACCAGTTTTCCAGCCCAATTAACCTGTTCCTGTAATTGCCTCTCACCATAAGTATTTTTTATTTTTCAAGGGCAGTGACCAAAGAAGCTCCAGAGCTCTGCTAAGATGGATCTGTGAGATCTTCACAGCCACCATTATCTGCCACCAGCAGCAACATGCTGATGTGATGTATTTTGGAGGAAACTTTGTGGATGCTGGCAGTCATCATTCAGTGAAGAAAGATGTGAAGTTCTTACTGAAGTTCAGAACACCAAACTGTGGGAGCCACCACATAAACACAGCCCACTTGCAAGAACCATGACACAATAATCTAATGAATCATAGGATGTTTCAGTGGGTGTTTTTTAACGAAGTACATGAAATACAGAAACAGATGGAAACCATTGTGAGAGAGCCCAACAAAAAGGTCAAGCAAACAGCAAGAGAATTACTTAAAATTTGGCCCTGGGAAAAAAGAGAAATAGTGTGAGCACTTCTTGGGCAGGATACTCTCAGGAAAGGGTGTTTGAAATTGCACTGCAAGAATTTGCCTTGTATTGTTTAACTTAAACTATGTTCCAGCATCAAGGTGGTCATGTACTTATGCCCCTGAAGAGCTAGAATAGCAACAAAACATGATGAAGCCCAACTCTTCTCAGCCCTGAGAGTATTCACTTTTCTGTGGACAAATGTACCACAGAAATCACCTTTGCTTTTGCAAGCAGGAATTAAATATCCATTTTGTCAGAATCCCTTCAAAATATCACCATGTTTAAAGAGGGGCAATTTGAGTGGTTTTCTGAGTGACTTGTTTTCTTTCAGTGAATATCTTTCAGCAGGAAAGAAGATCTACCACAAATCTGACTTTTCCCAAGATATTTTGGATTTTGTCACTCTTAAAACAAAAAATATTATCCGTGCTTTTCAGCTACCAGAAGTTAAGTTTTGTAAGATGAAACTCTTTTCCTTAAGAAATTGAAAACGGTGAGACAAACCACATATACTTCTGACTTCAACCATTCCATTTGAAAGACAAAAGAAAAAAATGGAGGTTGGCTCACCTATTGATATAATTTAAAATGCTGCCAGGAATAGACTGGCTGTTTCCCACTAGCATGATTTTCCATTCCCTTTACCTATCTCTGTATTTAATAGAAAATTTATTTGAATGATAAACTCTACAAACAAGCCAAGTTCTTTTCTCTCCTAAGACACAGTAAATCAGGAATAAGTTCATTCAATTTATCACATATTCCAGATTTGAACCAGTAAAAATCTGAGCAGAATTTGGCTGCATGTCTCAGGTGTGGCGTTACTTATGATTGGTAACATGTTAATAATGAAAAAAGACCAATGAAAAATTTCTAGATATGAATTGTGCTTCCCTGACAGAAAGGGACAAAATGACCTGTTTTTCCTCATATTCTATCACTACTATTTACCCATTTTTTAGAGAGCCTCTCAATCCCAGCAACATGAAGGAAAATAAAGAAATATGGAGAGAGAATGTACATGCACCTCCTTTCCCACCTACACCCTGTTCTCAGCACCAACAGGAGGGAAGGGAAGTGAAAACCATGCAAACAGAAGAGCCAGAGCTGCTAGAGCTGGTCTCAGCTCTAAATGAAGCATGAAGTACTATTAGGCAATTATTCCTTTTGGTTTTGCTAATGTTTTGCCCCGGTGTCACATTATGCAGTGACGTGAGTAAGGAGTATCTAGCACACTAAAGCAGGATTGCACTCTGCAACATGCAGCCTCATTACATAATCTCTGAGAAACAACTATGTTCTCTGCAGCTGTTCTCACACTACTCAAAAATATAACCCCTTGACTGCTGCTGAATGCACTCATATTCCCATGTCAAGCCAAGATGACACATACTGAACACCACAATGACGCATGGAAAGGTCTGGTACAGTGCTTCCTGTCTTTACGGCCATAACAGAGGATTACCAAAAGGATTATGTCCATTCTGCTCCAAAACACTGACCTCCAGTGGCCAAACCAGATGTGAAATACAGCCTCTGCTTTAGGACAGATGTGTAATCCATACAGGGGTTTCTTTTTCTAGTACTCCAAGTTGTGTGATGCAAGTATTTTCGTAAATGGAGTGAGGAAGGCAAATTTCTTCACAGAAACCTTACCTTACACCACGGGGCTGCCTCAAAGCACAGTCCTGGCTGGAGCACATCCTATAAAATGGCATGGAGGATTCTTCTGTTTACACAGTGAATGCTCATAACCAACAGCTGGACAAAATTGTTCACAGATCTTGCAGAACTGACTGCAGCTAAAAGGGGTAGATTTTCAAAGGCAGTAATGGTCTAAATTCACACTAGCATTTCTTTTTCTGTCCTGAAGGCACTTGTCCATGGGTTTGAACTGCTTTGCCTCTAGAGCCTTTGATGTTTACCAGAAAAATACCATTGGGACTGTCCTGATTTTCAGTGATGTGTCCTACTGGCCCAGTAAAAAAACTACAAGCCCCTTAGAACAGCAAGATTCCAGAAGCAACTGTGATGTTTTATCTCTGGGTACATGGCAAGATTTTACAAATAATTCTTACAGCTAGGGGTAGGAATTGAACAACACCCCAGAAGCACACCTATGTCTTTAAACATACCCAGCTTTGGTTCATTGTACGCTTCCATGATAATTCCACATCAATATTATGATGTGACAGCTCAGCTCAGCCAGCACAGGAAAATTCTAGTGGGTTTCTCCCATCACTTCATGAGCCAACAAAAGAACTCACACTCAGCCTTTCAAAAAGACGTAACTATTAGTCTCCTTTGCATTCCTGCATTCCTAGTGCTTCTAGGGCTCAAGTTGGGACAACATGCAGTGACTTGTTGTCTGTTTCCTACAGACATGTGGCAAACCTAAGGCTAGAGTTCTAGTCTAGAAAGTAATTGCGCAATTAAAATGTCTAACCCCGACCTCCTCTAGGCATCTGTATTTAGCTGAAATACTATGAACTTTAAGCTTTTCTGTGATTCTGAACTTTCAAAAATGCAGTCTAGACACATTCAAGATTAAAAAAATGTTAGTCTTTTCTGGATTTTAATCACAAGTAGTCATCTGGAGGAGAAATGGTAAAAAACCCCAGGAGGCTGTGTTACTGTTTAACTCTTTTTAGATACTTTTCATTTAAACGTCATAGGTTAGATGGGAAGTTATGGTTCTCAAAAGAATAACGAATATGGTTTTACTTCACCCTAAACTTAAAGATTCTATTCTTCATGGGGAAGAACTGTTCCAAGACACAAAAGTCTCCATTTACTCTGAGGTACATGCACACAGAGCGGTTGCACCCAGTGTACAGGCACCTGAGCTAACCAGCCCTCTGTAAAGAGAGGCACCCGTGTCAGAAGTGGTGCAGTAGTACTGGGACTCAGCATCCCCAAAGGTACCAACCTTGTTTCCAGTTCATGGAAGGCTCAGCTACCATGCTGTCTTGAGAGGTTTGTACGCACCAGGAGAAGTCAGAATATGCAGCTAGATGGGTAAAAGTGCACTTGAAACTCTCTCATCCACACGTGCAAACCCCAGGCATGAGAGACTAAGTATATCCTCAGTGATAGGGGGTGTCTGTGTGTACATGTGTGCAATTACGGGCAAGAATCCCACTTTGACCATTGTTACTTCTCCACCTAAAGCCTTTGCATGATGGTGGCAGGGATGCTGTTGCATTTGTAGTTGCAAAGGGCAGGTATGGCTGCAGTACTGCAGGAGGCTGCCTTGAAAATCTTATTCTGGAATGAGGGATAACTGGTTACTTCAGAATAGAAAAGTCAGCTTTTGAAAGGGAACATGTGCAGAGGCACATGTGTCTTAATCATCCTGCTCTCTCTCCTTCTGTATGGATGCATGGATGAGGTAGTCACTAAATTTAGTAGTGTCTATAGTAGAAAGGGTATTATTGTTTTAAAATCAGGAAATAACACATTCTCTCTATTTCTTAGTATTTACTTTATGCATTCTAATGTACATTCAAAAACCAGGTTTCAGACACAGGCATTGTCAATGATTACAGAATTTTTTCCTTTTTTCCTAGAATTGTCTTCCATGTAATGTCTTCCAGACCAGCTCAGTTTTTCATAAACAGTGTAGTGAAACTATAATAGTGTTGCTGCAGGTTTGTTGACAGTAAAGCCATATTAACTCTGATTGGCTGTTCGCTTGACAAAATTTGCCAGCAGTATGATGCAAGGTTACTCTTTTACTTTCTTTTTTTCCCCCTTTTTCCCCCCAGCACCTTCCAAATTTCTTTCTGTTTTCCAGAGTATTATATCATTTGCCAATGTTTTTTTCCAGTGCACTTAGCATAATGTATCCCTTAAGCAGAGAAACAGCTGTATTTTGACATTTGGCAAAGACAAAGTACAGAGAATAATGACTCAAAATCAATGTAAGACAATCAGAGTTTTCTTTCTGAAAGGTGCACAAAGAATGTATACTTATGATTGCAGGCCAGGTTTTCAGGTCTGGAGGCCTAAAATTAAGCAGTGAATGAAGAGCGGGCCTGGTCTGCATCACCATATAGAACATTCTAAAAGTAAGACCACATTCATGAGGAAGAACTAGAAAAGAGGCATTCAGCTTTACTGTGGGTTTTGTGTCTTTTAATAATTCAATCAAAAGTAAATGGTCTCGTTAGAGGAGGGAATGGATTGCTAGCTGAAGGGTTATTCTTCAAATGTCATATATAATCTCACAAGAAAACAAACCCCTTGGCATTCTTATGGTTTCTTAACGCATTCCAAGTGCCATCAGAGCCAACAGTAAGGAAAGGTAGAAAGAATCTCAAATAGGTTCTGGAAACAAAACCAGAAGGACAATGCTAAAGCACAGACTTCCAATATAATTAAAGGCTAGGAAGTCTTTCGTTGGTAGATGAGCACTTGGATTAATGAGTTCATAAATAAAGCTGGCCAGGGAGATGAATTTCCATTCTGTGACAATTTCCAAATTACCAGAATACTTTTCATCCTGCTTTGGGAGGAAAAGCCAAACACTGGAAATTTTTCATAGAACTGAAGTCCAGCCATATTTAGTTTCAGAAACTCTTAAACACAAGGTGTTTCCAAAATGAAATGTGTTTCCTAAGATTGCTGGCAGTCACCAGCTGGATTGAACACAATTATCGTTAATAGTAACAGTAACAGCTGTGCATTACTGAATGCTAGTCTAAAATGTGGTAGTGTAGGGCTCCCACATAACCACCATGATATTATTGGGCTAATTGCAGTCTGCACTGGCCAGAGTTCCTTCAACACCAGCTCCAGAGCAGCTCAAACTGAGCTGTGGAACTTAAAGGGCCTGCGACCTTCAACCTGAGGTCATTTGTGCAGTAGAAATGGTTCAGAGACATGACACCTGGAAACGCACCACAGACTTCCCATCCTGAAGCATGGAGATCCCTGCATCCAGGATGGACAGTTTCTCCAGCTAATTGGAAACCTTGGAGCTCCCCAGTCCTCAATTCATCCTTTAGATGCCTCCCAAGGAGGCAGGAAAGGGACTGACTAGGAAAGCTGGCAAGTTTCTAACTGAAGCCTGCCCAGCATTTGAAGTTAAGCTCCTCCCTGTCATCCCCCAGCGTGTAAAAAAGGTCTGTCCAGCTGCTTCCCCACGCTCTTTGCCACCCTCCCTGCACAGGAAGCACTGTACGAGGGCAGTGTACAGTTCATTTGCTCTGGCAGCCTGCTCTGGCTGCATTGGAAAGGATACTTCCTCGGAGCACCCGCCTGTGCAGCCCTGCTCTACAGAAATAAAATCTTACGTGACCCAAACACTTCGAAGTCCACAATGTGAAACCAGAAACGTCATACATCTTACTTTACTAAATAAGCAGCAGCAAATTCTATTCTTACCAAAAAGCCTATTCTGTTTCCTTTATTTTAAACTTACCCTACCAACGGGTCAGCTGAAGTCTACTCCATTAGACTCTTCATTCTCTGCCAAGATGATAGACTCACTGCTGCCTGAAAAATCTCATAAAGATACAAAAATCAAAACCACCCAATTGCTTATGGATCCTTTATCACCCATTTGATATCTATGCCTCAATCTATTCCAGCCTGCTTGCTTATTCTCATTCTGTGAAAGGGACTGACTCACTGCTGAATGTAAAATCTGAGCAACTGGTCATTTCAAACAAGCTCAGTTTCTGTGAAAGACAGAGAAGATAATGTGTCAGCTCCATCACAGTCTGTGAGGACAAGCTGGATGTTTCCTAGGCAGACTCACACAGCATGATTAAAAGGGCTTTCCACTTTAGAAGCCTTGAGTTACCCCAAAACACCTCTGTCTGTTGCTTTGTGATGGGTTGACCCTGTCTGGCTGCCAGGTGCCCACCAAAGCCACTCTATCACTACCCTCAGCTGGACAGGGGAGAGAAAATAGAAAAAAACCTCATGGGTCAAGATAAGGACAGGAAGAGATCACTCACCAATTACAGTCTTGGGGAAAGCAGACACCACTTGGGGAAATCTTTAATCAGTTACCAATCAACTTGGAGTAGGATAATGAAAAAAAAAATTAAAAACCTTCCTGCTTTCTGGGCCTAATTTTTGTCATGGTTTAACCCCAGTTGCTAAATAACCACCACAGTCACTTTCTCACTCCCTCTTGGGGAATGGGGGTGATAATTGGAAGAGTAAAAGTGAGAAAATTTGAGGGTTGAAATAAAGACAGTTTAATGGGAAATCAAAAGCTGTGCATACAAACAAAATAAAACAAGGAATTCATTCACCATTTCTCATGTACAGGCAGGTGTTCAGACCTCTCCAGGAAAGCAGAGCTCCATCACACATAATGGTTATTTGGAAAGACAAACGGCATCACCCCAATGTGCTCCACCGTGCACCTCCGTGGGTTGCAGAGGGACAGCTGCCTCCCCATGGTCCTCACCACAGGCTGCAGAGGAATCTCAGCTCTGATGCCTGGAGCATGCCCTCCTTCACCTTCTTCACTGACCAGGGAGTCTGCAGAGTTGTTTCTGACAGTTGTTTCTGGTTTTCTTGTAGCCTCCCACTACCTAAACCTTGCCATGCAAAATCTATCCATGCCTCTCTATTTTTCCAATAGAAGCACAGCCTCCCTACCAAAGTCCTGCTTTCCTGGCTCCTTCAAAACGTCTGCATCCTCTTTCAGGCAGAAATTCCATTCCCTTAGTGTTTCTTGTACAGCTCTCAGTAGGTTGTGCTTAACTTTTGGCAAAGTTGTTTCTTGCTGTCTCTTCTATCCAGACCACAAACAGTTTAAATACTCCTCCTAGAGACTCCTCCGACATCACAAAGTTGCAGAAAGATGGCAGAAAGCTCCCTCTCCAGCTATCTTTAAGAATTAATTAAGTGTACAACTTTGACCATGGACCACCCTGACAAGGCTTTGTTGCCAGAAGAACCACACAGTCAGTTAGGCGTGACTTAGAAGCTTAGGACAAAAGACTGGGAGGAGCATCAAATCCAGTTTCCTTTTACTTAAGGAAACAATTTACTGTAATTCCAGTCCTGCAATTATCATATAATTCAATTTCTCCTCAGACTTTATTTTGGTAGGCTAAACAAACAAAACTACCTTGAAGTTTGTCTACATCTGAGTCACAGTGCCAGCCTGGGCAGCCACAAGCCAGGTCTGACCCAGGAGCCCTGTCAAAGCCTTCACACGCACTGGGCTGGAGTTAATATGCCCTGCTGAGAGGCTGGGAAGGTTGTCTCGGGCAAAACTCCGGGCTAATGCTGCTCTATGGCTCTGATGAATGTTCCTTGGGAGATTTTTAATGAGACTACCCCGTGAGATGATGCCCTGCCAGGAGCTCCAGATCTGCTAAACACATACGCAGAGACGGGCAGGAGAGGAGCCAGCGTCTCCCAGTGAGATGGGAGACGGGTTCTGCCTGCCCTGAAAAACTATGCAATACCTGTCTTGCATGTGCCAGACTCTTCTTGGGAAAGGCAGTCCCACAAGACCTGGATGCAAGCCAGATTGGTTCTCCTGAAAGACAGTGTGTGGCCCTCAAGTACGGAGAACCACAATTCCAGGTCATCAACAGGTGCTCTTAAAACAGTGTTATCTTTCTCAGTCAATGATTTCTACTGAAAATATTAAGTAAGATTGGCCCAACATAGATCCTTTATGACTGCCTCCAGTAAGTTCCTCTTAGCCTCAGAGTTCCCTGTTAAGCAAAACACATGAAGTTTTCCTTTTAGCCAGCTCCTTACTCACCTTGCAATTTTTCTTCTAATTCCCATTTATTTCAGTTTAACCAGTAATTTCCTATGTGGCAGCATATCAAACACTTTACTGAAATCCAGATAGATCTACTGTATTTCTCTAGTCTAAAAATCCATTTTTATTAAAGAAAAATATTGGGCTGAACTTCAAGATCAGTTACTGGTAACCTAATATTGCATTTTATCCTATTTTCCTTTTACCTCCGTGTGCTTAATTATTTTTTCTTTAAAATTATTCCTCAGTCTTTTAATATACTTCAGGCTATGCTAATATGTTTGACATTACCCAGAACTTTTCCCTCCTCCTTCCTCTTCTCCATTTGCACAATACTATCAATTAGCTCAACTTATTAAATATAATTTTTAATTGGTTCTGAAATGCCAGTGCCTTCACAGTTTAGGCTAAAATCTAAGATCAATGAGTTTTGCTTCCAACTCAAGTGTCTTAATTTTTGCTTGAGCCCTTACAGATATTAACTGTGCTGTATTTGGACCCTCGTGCTCCATCACTGTGTTTATTAAAAGCTGAGTCTCCTTGTTTCACAAATTGTGCTGGGGTCTGGTCCAGTCCCAGCCAGCCCCAGGCCTGTGTAACCACAAAGTAATCTTATAATGTCTCTAGTTCAAAGTGATTTTGTTCTGTGAGGTGACACATCTTGCTACATGAACTTGCTGTTTATATATGTGTTACTGGGATTGTTTATTCAAAGCACTGTACAGCTCTGATGTCTAACATATACTGGGTCGGTTGAGAGCATTATATTTCTCACTTTTTTAAAATCACAAATAATTTAGCGTTGTCTGCACTCATAGAAGTACATAGTACGTAGGAAAAGTTGACATCTTGTGAAGTTGTGTGTAGATCTTGGAATAATCTGCAACACCATGGCATTCATTTTGATGTTTGAGATATCAAACTGATAACAGAGCTCTTAAGAAAGCACAGTACCACAGCTTTATGGCAGCTATATGACTAAATCACATGTGAACTTGTTGTTCTTGAAAAGGCCAAAGAGCTCTTAAATTCTGGATTTTTTTCTGATTAAGAAACAAAAAACAAAACAAATGTTCTTGTTCTTTGTTCCTTATTGACTAGATAATAGGAGGTTACTTTGAAATTACTTTGTACAGTTATTATTATTGGAAGGCTGTTTTCTGCAGCACAGACTTCGGAGTCTGCAAAACAGCCTAGCAGTCCTCAATCTTTTACACTGAAAATAGGTTTCCTTGAAAAAGAAACCAAAATTAATGTCAAGATCAAAAAGCCTCCAGTAACCTTTTGGCCCCTATCCTTCTAAAGCACCTGCAGTGACACAGGAAGAAAAAAAAATAAAAAACAACTCCTTCACAGGATTCTCAACACAGACTGTTAGTGAGCCTTTGTGGAAAAGTGCAGACAAACACACACAAACCCATACACAGACACACACAGCAAGCAAGAGGGGCCAAAGGAGCAGGTTACCCTGACAATAAAGTGATGTTAGCCAAATGTGACCTAATTTCTCCACAGAACTATCCAGGCAGAATTGCTTCCAAGGGATTTGCTTACACAGAGAAAAATCCTCTTTTTTGGTATCTTCATGCTGATTTTTTCAGGGGGAGAGGAGGTGTTTGTTTATTTTAGATTTTTTTGAAATTAGCACCCCAAATGTTAACCCCTTCTTCAGTAAATTGTAATGTAGTTGTCTACCCACTTTTCCAAAGTACATTAACTTGACCATAAAAGTCCATATTTAGTCAGCAAAAATGCCCCAAGGCTGTACTCACACTTAAAGTTCTGTTGTTCTAGGGACCATGCAAGCATATGTGAAGGCATGGACTTTCCCCTAAATCACTTGCAATAAGTAAAGAATCCAGTCAAGATAAATCCAGATTAGAGCATGCAAAGAAATAGTAGAGAACAGGACGTAATCTTAGCCACATCTGTGTACATTAGAATGATTTATTGGCCTGTTTCTCATTCTAAAATGTAGAAATAAATTAAATATGCAGGACATAGCTAGGAATATGTATGGCAAGTTGACAGTCTCCTCAAGCTGTCATTTTATTAGCTTGGCAAATAATGGAAAGTAAAATTCTGGGGAAAATTCTTGACTTGTAAGAGGTTGTTTGGATTATTCTAGAAGTGGCAATTTCCCAGTAATATCTATTTTTTAGATAAAATAACTGCTGCACTACACCAATGAAAGCAGTGTCCTTTGGGTGTAATATTAAAAACATGGATTTTTTTTCCATAAGATGATTTTATAAATAAGGGGAAACTAGTAAGGATCTGGGAAGCTGTCCACTCCTCAAAGTGACCTTCCCTCACCACTTGACAATCAAACTGTGTATATTTAAAGAGTTTTTGGTAAGCTTCCTCTGCCATCTTAAATTCACTTTGAAATATTAAATAATTCCATGACAAATATAGCTATTACCATATCCTGTGTGAATTTTGTCCAGTACAGAGCAAATACATTAATGGCCTGACTCTGTGCCATCCATAAATGATAGCAAAATCTCTAAAAACTGCAAGTTGTAATCATAAGCCAAAGAAAAGATTCAGACATTACAGGGATGATGTACATGCATGACTTATTTCTGTAGGATCTTCTTAGAAACTCAGAGTACGGCCATACAAAAGAGGTGCAATTATTACATGTTGCTTTTTGGGTTAAAATTTAAGAGTCTTTACTAATGACTGGCAAGGTATTAGGACACTGTTTCAATAAAAATGTATCTAAGTCCTTCTAGTATAGATATGTATGTGTGTATGCATGTATGGCTGTGTGCATGTATATATATATATATATATGTGTATGTATAAACAAAGTGGTGTAATTCTCTTCAGGGAAAACTCAAATATATAGTCTTTAAAACTCTGAAAAAAAAAACTAATCTCTGGGGGGTTTTCCTGTGTATGCTCATGCATGATTTGACATCATTCTTGACTACTGATAAGGGATGTTCCATAATCTTCTGAAAGTTGCTTTACTTCTTGAGAGCCCATTTAACAGCACAGCTTGTTGAGCAGTATCCAAACCCATGCAATTACCACACATGGTTTGTTTCAGGAGGGAGTAGAAACAGGGTGCTACAAACCATCTCAGCATCATGCTGGGTTAGGGACTGGTTACTTAGGGGCACCTTCACCCGTGGACTCTGTGGAAGAAGCACATGTGTGGTTAGACACTGATGCTGAACATGCTGATCTCTATAAAGTGAGAGGATTTCCAAGTGCAGCAGGATAGAAAAAACAGCATTAAAAGAAGAAAAAAAATACAAATTTTGAAGAAAGACAACATTTAGGAAGGTATTATAAGATTGAGGGTGGAGGAGAAATGAGATCTGAAATTCAGGCATGGTTGCTAAACCATGGTAACATGGAGGAGAATGCCACAGAGACTAAAATGGGTGTAATAGAGGAACAGTTCAATTACTTTGCCTAAATACTTATTTACAACCATTTGTGAATCCCTAAACTGTCTGGGAAATCTTCACAAAATGGGCAAATCATAACACATAGAAGAAACAGGAGAGCTAAACCAACATCTGAGTGCCAGAAAAGATAGCACTAGATGCATTCTGACTGGACAATAAACTCAGCCCAAATTTTTTCCTAGACTGGGAGTAGAATATGGTTTTGAAGAGCTACAAGGGTCTTGAAAATTTAACTTTGCCTTATTGAGCCTTCTTACTGAACGAAGTTAGAGTTGATAAAACCAAGAAGGATATATAAAGCTGCTCTAAAATGCTTATGTTCCCTAATCCTGGGGATGAACAGTTCCTCTTCCCAAGGCTATCCACAAGTGAGCAAAAACGCTCATTGGTGGAACTGCTCTGTGATGTAGTCACTCAACACCACTACTCCTCATATTTTCCATGCCTTTCTCCCACTCTCTTAGCCCTAGTTCCTTACTAGTACTGATCCAATATAGCCTTACCTCACTTTACATTTTAGCATTTTGTCCCTTCCTTTCCTTTCAGAATAAAATAATTGCTTCTATTTATTATAACTCATCTTGTTAATTAAACCATTTATTTATTTTTCATTCTTTGGTAAATTTTCTTGGCAGTCGCTGTCTATTTCACATTTTTTCACCCTTTCTGTCGTGCATTGCGAAGCTCATTTCAAGAGCTTAAACCTGCTTTAGACACTGCTTGTTGTCAGGCTTTCCTTCTCTAGGTTGACAGCCTGTTTGCTGTTTGGCTTTTAGGATCATGGAGAAAGTTCAAGATGCTAACCCTTCCTCAAACAGTCCTCCATCATTCAGCACTTGCTTGGGTCTCCAGCCTTCATCCTCTTTCTCAAGTCCAGCCAAGCTGTTCTCTTCGATGTCCAAGACATGCAGGGGTGCATCACCTTTGCTGCACTTCAGCTCTGTTACATGTCAGGAGCTGATTGTGATCCCAGTTATGTGAGCAGAGATTTGGGATTGATCTAAAGTCTGTCTCTGCTACTTCAAAATCCAAACAAAAATTAGCAACAGAACAAGTGTAGCTATGGAGATATTTCCTTCCTTTTCCCATGCTGTCTGACACCAGGAAATCTGTAAATTAAAGCTCAGTAGCACTGAGAGATTTTGTCTGTACTGATAAAACTAACGGAGAGTAAAATGGATCACAGTGAAGGCCACTTGATACCAGTACCTGCTGATATTGGGCCAGATCTCCTACTGTGTTAAGGGCAAAATACCACACTTTAAATGTTAGACAGACAGGTCATTGATCCATTTTTTTCCTGTGATTTTCTCAGGCTCGATGTCTTCTTCACCCATTTTCTGTTCCAGCCAATGACCTACCACACAGGATGAATTTTATGCAATATAAGCCTTTAGTGTATCAGATATTTTCCCATAAACATTCAGTTTTCCAATCTAGAATTTCTTAAGGGAAATGATTGCTACAAAGCAGAAAGACACTGAAATGATTATCAGCTCCACATTTCAAAAGGGCTGAGCATTTACTTTTAAATACTTTAGTTTTACAAAATGAAACTGAGCCCCTTTTGTTTGCCTATCCTCATTTGTTTGAAATGAGATCTCCCTTTCACACTGTGTCTCAAAAAATGATAATTAAATGCTTCATGCATCTTGCTTCATTTTGGAATACTGGCACTCACCTCTGGTTTATGTTGAGAATTTTTGTCTATTTTTGGCATCCATAAAGCAACATATTGCGTCCAACTGCAGATGGCCTAGCTCAAATACATTTCAAGAGCTGTTGTCTTATTTCCAGGTATTTCTGTTAAAGTCCCTTTAGCTCCCTTCTAACACAGGAAGTATTTTAATATGGAGACAGGTATTTTTACTTCATAAGAATTTTAAACACTGAAAGACAAGGGAGGTAGAAACTGGCAAGCAGCTGGCTTCCTAAAAATGAATGTGAGATTCACCTGAACTTTGCATATATTTCAGAGTGATGGTTTCAACAGTTGTATTTTGTCTCTATTTCCAAATCTACATTCTGCCATCTTCCTTATGTGGCTGTTTCTAATGTTTTGACCAGAAACAACTGAAATTTAAAAGAATTCAGTAATTAACTGATTTTCATTAGGAATTACTAGAAAGCTGGCAGTTTTGGCCAAGACCAAGGCTAGCATTTAGGAGTCTCAGGAGGCTTTGTTTTTCCCAGACAAAGCAGGTCTACAGATATCTGGCCACAGATCAGAAAGGGATAGATGAGAAGGAAAGCTCAAAGCTACTGCTACTTAAATATTTATTTATAGCACTCTCACGGCATTTGTCAAAGAGCAGAAAGTGCTTAGCCCTCCATTTAGCAAATGTCATTAAACCCTCTGCCATAAGCATTCCCTCAAGCAGGGCTATCACACAGACACCTTGGCTGAACTGCCTCGCCTTGAATGCTGCAACAGACACAGCAGGCTGCAGGGAAGTGCTCTGAGGGGATATCCTATCACACCCATTAGCAATTTTTCTTAAATTGAAAACCTCGTTCAATCCTTGTTGGTCATGGTCAATCTAGGTTGACAGGGCTGGTTTGTTTGAAGTTATTTAATATGCTAAGCAAGAAGGATCAGCTTTATGGATAAGATCGGGCAGTTGCATGGGCTTGGGAAGAATTCTCACCACCTCACTGACCTTTTGGTCAGAAGCTATGGTTACATTTCAAATATCTCACTCCAAATTATTTCCAGTTTTCTGAATTTATTTATTGAAGAATTGCATTCCAGAAATTCTAGTTCCTTGGCATTTAAGCCATGGGATAACTGGTTTAAAGTGCCTTAATTTGCTTTAGAGAAAAGGTTCCTATAGATTGTATACAGCTTTGTCTACAGAATCTCACATTAAAATCAGGGTGAGTGGAAAGAAGCAAAAATATTTTTTCAGATTTAAAGCTCACGGAGTTGACAAAGCTCTTTTATTTCCCAGTTCTATGGAAATTTCTCTGTCTTACTTGTGCTCATGGAAGGATTTATGTGATAGTGTTTTCTGTGGTAACAAGTGACAATTACAGGCTCAGGGGAACCCTTGGTCTAATCTTCATTATTGCGAGTCCCTACTTCTATACTTCCTAGCCCAGAAAGAGTGGGTCAGTTGCAGACATAGAAAGGCTTTTTGCTCAGCTTTGCCAAGGTTCCTTCTTACTTCCAGCTTTTGCCTTGTTCCCTCCTGCACAATTGTGCATGAATAACACGTGCATCGTGAGGGTGTGTTTCAAGGGAAATGCACTTCTTGTCAATCAGAAAGGAAGCACACACTGTGCTTAACGATTAGTTGACATTTCACCACACGTAAATCTATTACAGGATTAAAAATCTATCACAACATAAATCCGTTATGGGAATAAAAATCCATCTCACTGCCAGCTGCAGGAAATGAAATGCGCGGCTGCGGGGACTACTTGGTGAGCGTTCACACAGCCCCATCCACCCGCGCTGTGATCATAGGTACACGATCGACTTCCTGAGGCATCCCCTGGGAAAATGAGGCACAAGTGTTTAATTTTGGATTATATTTAAATACAGAGATTAAGGAAATCCCAAATGCAAAACTTTAGGATAAGTAACAATAAACAGCTTTGTCAATAAGCAGACTAAGGCATTAAAACTATCGTTCCTTGCATCTTACACGCACAGAAAAGTGGCTGATGGTTTGTTAGCCTGAGACACCAAACCACCTCCACTGACTATCTCTTTTATCCCCACTTAAATGTCTTCCTTAGCTTTTATTTCATTTATAAGTTTTCATTTTGGATAACTTATTTTTAAATCTGACATCTAGGTCACTGTGTAAAGAGTCAGTATCATACATTTTTTTTTGGAGTTGTTGGTTGGGAGGGGGGGATGTTTTATGATATAATAGCTTTTCTCCTGTTCACAAATTATTTTCTGAAGTAAATCTGACCAGCTTTTATGCATCTGTTTGATTATTTCTTCGTTCACATACCTATAGATGTATAAGTTTAACATTGTTTGCATCTCTGCTTAAAGGTGCATGAAATATATAAAAAGTTATCTGTTACAGATGATCTGGATGAATCACAGAATCATTGAGGTTGGCAGGGCTGTTGGCTTTCTTTGCTGCAGAGGCACTTGCAATAAGAGGTGTAAATATCCCTTGTGCCACTACTTTCCTTCCCTGCTAAAGAAAATAATAACTTCCAGCATATTTTCTCCTGTCCTTCTTGCAGACTGAGCACTAGAGACATCAGCTGTAGTGCCTGGAATATCATCCCAAGGTGTTCTGTACACATCATTATCATGGGAATTCCCATTACCACCATCAATACTTTAGGAAAAAAATGCATCAAAACAAAACAAAAAAACCAACATCTGCTATTAATCAATTGTCATTGATATATAATGACATCTTGATGAAAAATAGACTACATACATATATTTTATAGGAAGCTTTTCCCCATTCTTCCACTGCATTTCAGACTATGCAACAGGTAAGCATCAAGACTGACAAGGTCAGAAAGAGAAGAAGCAACAGAAAGTCCAGTTTTACATACTTAAGAAATTGATGGATTCTCATATTCTAGGCCCTGCTCAATATAACATTTGTAAGCAAGGTTAGGAACACCAATGGGAAGCAAAACTATTCCAAAGAAGCAAAATTCAAGTACCTTCTTTAAATTCTGAATAATAGAACAGAAAATATATGGTGCACAACAATGAAAAGTTTTCCTTAAACAAATGTCACTATACAAACTGCATTCCACTATTTAAAAATGCAAACTACCTTAGAGAAATAGGGATAAGATGGAGACATACAACTGAAATAGTGATGAAGAGCCTAAAATAAAATATTTTTTCAGATAAAAATCTCAGCCAAAGTTGCATTTAGTAAGCCCTAAAACGTGTTTCAGTATGTATTTATATTGCTAATTTGTACATTATACAAAAAAAATATAGTATTTAATGTAACTTTTAACAAAGTGCAAGGGCTCTAAGCATTTGAAAGCAGCAGCATGCTCATCTTACCCTAAAAGAAAGATCTGAAATAGATCAGAGGAGTCATACACCAAAAATGATGACTTCTCCCCATGGTGTGAAAAGAAAATGGGAAATCTTACAGGTAACAGGAAGGAGAACAAGCTTTAGCAGAACAAGCTTGAAAAGTTGCAAGACAAGGTATCATATTTCTGTGACAGATGATGCCATTAATTTCTTGAAACACAACCACTTTCTTGCCACCATGTCCAATAACACCAGTCCAATTTCAATTATAATTTTAACTTTTCAGCCACATTTGTTAAAAACAAATTACTTTCTTTTCAGAAAAGCTTGAAGGAGAAACAATTAACAACCAAGAAAGAATGCAGTAGGCCTCAAATGAAAGCACTATTCAATTATTTTCTCAACATTTTCACAATGAACTTTATCATGTCTCAGCTTTTGCTTTACAGATACAGAAAATCTAAAACACAGTTCAGGACAAAACTCATGACAGTTTTTGCTTGCCTGTGGTCAGCATAAAGCCTAAGATATGAGAAAAGTATTTCATAAATACAACTTTACTGAATGCAATTCAAAGGTCAGCTTGTTCCTCTCTGGTAGGAACAATTTTTCCTCTCCAGTAGGAACTGTTTCAGGTGAGAGTTTAGGGGTTCAGGGGATTTTATTTTGTTTGGGTTCTTTTCAACACCTGTGTTATTCTGTGAGTTCCCTGTTCAGGTGGCAGGACAGGGAAACAGAAGTCCACTTCCAACCAGCAACTGAAGCCTACAAGTAAAGGTCCTGCTGTGGCTCTGATAAAAGATTGTAAATTGTCTTCTCAGTGAGTTACAAGCCTCTCTGAGGGGATAAGCAGATTTATGTCTCAGCAATGAAGACCAGGCAAAATGACTGCAAAGACAAAGGGTTTTGTCCTTCTCACAGCCATTCTGTCCTTCCGTCCTTCTCACAACATGGGAGGCAGAACACAGAAGTTACCCTGTCTCTTGTGATAAATTCAGTACAGTGGATTGGCTCATGCCAATATATAGCAGCAAAGATTATATATGGGCACTTTGTTAAAATACAGTGTTATCAAAAATGTATTATTTCCTCAATAATAATGTGACAGAGCAAGAATTTCTCTTTTATACTTAATATTATAGGACAAGATTACATTGCAAATACAATAGAGTTACACTGCATTTGGCTTAGTATTCATAATAAATCATGTTGCAGACAGTTACCTCTCAAGAGACCATTGCTTATTTAACTGAAGTTTTGCAGGTGGGATCCAAACATACGGTTGGCACTCTGAAAGCTGTTGTTGAAGTCCAGAGGACTTGACAGGCTGAATGGGGTGCCCATATGGGCACGCTGACAGAAATATCTACAAGTTCGAGCTGACAAGAGAATAATGAAATGCAAGCTGAATTGCCAAAAGCATCATTCTCACTCCTTTCTTTTTTTTTTTCCCCCTTCTGCATGCAGGTTTCACTGTTCTTCCCCAAGAATTCTAGAATGTTAGCAGAAAGAATTTGCTGGTTCAGATTCTTGGATAGCAATTCACTTCGATGAAAACTATTTACCTTGGCAAGAGGTTTTCAATTTTCCAACTATCACTAACACATGTAGCCAACATCTAAACCAACAAATACTTCATGTTTTAATTGTGCCAAAAAAAAATAAGAAAAGAAAAACAAAAACAAATATGTATGAATTAGTTTTGCTCCAAATATCAGTTCATGATCCCATTGATTTTCATCAACAGATATCAGCATAATGTGTCCCATAAGAAGAAGCAAAATTCTCGTTTCATCCATCAAATAGAAGCATATTTGGCTGTAATTATTGCAAATTATTTCTCTTTGTTTAACATCACACAGAAGAAACTGGACAGTTTCAAAAAGTAAAGAGTAAGCAAGCTGCTGCAGTCTTCATAGAAGCCTGTCTTGTCTGTTAATGAAGCCAAATGATTTGCAACATTGATTGAATGAAAATTATGCTTCATGAAGAGAAATCAAAGACATCTTAATTGCTAACTGAAGATCAATAGAGCTCAGATTAGTGCAGTAAAAAATATCTCTGTTAGTCTACTTGGACTTTCTACAGTGTGCTCTACTTACAGAAGAGAGTTTTGCACTCGCCCAATAGCCATTAACAACAAAAAAGAGCCTTTTAGTGTTCAGCAGTTTTGTGAAACAAGTGAAGTCCAAAAAGAGTGCAAAGAGAAGAAACCATGAAATTAGAGCAAAGCAACTCCAGTAATTTATTTTGAGTATTTCTTATATTAATCATAGAATAGTTTAGGTTGGAAAAGACCTCTGAGACCATCAGGTCCAACTATTTTATACAGTACTGCTGATTCCACCACTAAAGCATGCCCCTAAGTGCCACATCTACACTTCTTTTAAATACCTCCCAGGAGAGTGACTCCATCACCTCGCTGGGCAGCCTGTTCCTACACTTGACCACCCTTTCCATAGAGAAGTGTTTCCTAATATCCAATCTAATACTCCCCTGGCAGAACCTGAGGCCATCTCCTCTTGTCATATCACTTGTTACTCGGGTAAAGAGACCAACCCCACCTCTCTACAGCCTCCATTCAGGCAGTTGTAGAGAGCAATAAGGTTCTCCCTGAGACTCCTTTTCTCCAGGCTAAACAACTCAGGATCCCTCAGCAGCTCCTCATAGGAGTCGTGCTCCAGACTCTTCACCAGCTTCATTGACCTTCTCTGGATATGCTGCAGCACTTCAAAGTCTTTCTTGTTGTGAGGGGCCCAAAATTAAACATAGATGAAAAGATGAACGTGTATCTTCAGTGAAATAATGAGATAATGAATTGTGAGATAATGATTTATTACAACTTCAGTTACTAATACTGCATTTTGAGATTAAAATGTTTCAGTTTTTTCACCTGAAAATAACAGATGGTTGTTACGCAAATGATAAAAGACTTTTTTTAAAATTTTAATGCTTTTTAAGGTAAGAAGTCATAGAAGCACAGAATCACAGAATCTTAGAATAGTTTGTGTTGGAAGGAACCTTAAAATGTCATTTAGCCCTGCAATGAGCAGGGACATCCTCAACTAGATGTTGGTCGAGAGCATCATCCAACCTAATTTGAAGATTTCCAGGGGAGGGTATCCACCATCTCTCTGGGCAACCTCTCTGGGTTCCAGTGTTACAGCAGACTCATTGTAAAAACTACTCCTGTGTATCTAATCTAAATGTACCCTCCTTCAGGTATAATAATTTAAATCGGAGGATGCAAAGGCTTTTTGTTGTAGCTACCTCTGTTTAATGAGACTCATTCCAAAACAGCCCTTTCTTGTGGACATCTGTCACGACTTTAATTCTTCGTTGCACTGGAGCAATGAAGCACCAGAGGGAGCTCCAAGACAGGCTCAAAGCCAGGGCTCCCCAAAAAGCAGAGGCTCGGGTGGGACGTAACTGTGAGCACGAACTGCTGTGGTTGTGGGGGTTGTATTTGCCTTCAGTGCTGTCTCTCATCATTATCACTGGTGTAATCTTCCGATGTTGATAATATTGCAGTTTGCAACAGCCACTAGATTTCCTCGTGATAATACAACTGCATTGTGCTGCCTCTCCAGTTCTTTGTCAAAGAGAGCTAAAAGCTGCTGTGGAATCAGGGTGGGGCTTCCTGGCTGGGAGTTCAGAAAATTGAACGATTAAAGATTATTTTGTGCATATGCACAAGAGGCAAGTTAAGGCTCAACAAAGTGTTTTAATTCATGGGGGGGTTCTGGGGGTTTTTAGTTTGTTTGTGTTTGGTTTTTTGCTTCAAAAGGCTTGACTGTAATATTAACGTTATCATACCCAAAAGAGTCTAAGAGATGTATTCCATTTTAGAAAGTGAGCAGACATTTTGTAGGCCAAAACTGATGTTGAATGCCCAGAAGAGATACTGCAAAACATTAGTGACAACCAGACTGTTTCAGTAACAAATCACCTGAAGAAAGTAATCAGATCAACATGAAGGCTTGGTTTGGTTGTTCTGAAAATTATGAGGTGCAATGCATGAGTGGAAAGTCCCATCTCTGGAATTCAGTCTCTTTGGAGTTGGTCCCAGGACCTTTCAGGATAAAGAACCAGGATTCTTTCTGGTTTTTTTGCTAAGTTTCTTTTTTTTGGGGAGGTTCTTTGCACAAAGACTTTGTCCCATTTGTATTGCAAATAAAAATGTAACAGCAGTTAGAGCCCATGGGGAGATGCTCTACAGCAAAGTGAAAGAAATAATTCATCTGCAGATGTAATATCTGCAGAAATGTATCCTTAGAGACTACTGCATCAAGTGATATGATTTTGCAGGAAAGTAGCAACTAGCAAACTTTTTAGGCAAAGAGAATTACCACAAGTAGTCTTGAAAACCTTGGGGTGAGATTGACACAGCTCACAGAAGGAACTACTTTACTCCAGCTTATTTCCGCCAGTGGTTGGTGCTACATAATGCAATGTAGAGGCTCCTAAAAGGTATTCATGACATAGAATCTCCTCTAGAGAATTTTTTCCACAGGTTAACAATTGCTTCCCTACACCGTGAGAATTTATAGCATTTAGCCTATAGAGTTTAAGCTCAGCACTAAACATGGAAGCTGGCATCAGCAAATCCTGAATTCTTTTCAGATCTTTTATCTAAACAGAATTTTATCAATAACATTGAGGGGGAGTGGACAGAGATATTTATAATTATTTTCAATTTTCAACCAATCATTTTTCAATTCTGTTAGACTGTATTAGGGGAAAAGAACTTAACAAAAAGACTATAGAAGAAACTCAACAGTTCACCATTCTGCCTTCTAATGGTTCCCCCCCTAAATTTAACAGTTCCAAATTTACTCTTGCAGCCTTCAGAGACAAATATCTGAACAAGATTTTAATAATGCCTGCCTCTCTTGTCTTTGTCCAGGTTTTTAGACCCTTCCTCAGAAAAGAAACTTCCCTTTCAGATTTCCTTCTGATCTTTTCACTATATGTTTTGCCTGAGGAGTTCCTCCTCACCTAAGCTTCTGTGTAAGTTTGTTGCTCTGTAACAGCCATTCATTGGATAATGACACCCTCCCAGTTTTATGAATAACACTTTCAACCAAGCCCTTGGCACAAAATCAACACTCCACATTCAAAGTTTCCATTTGAAATCAAATCTTTAAAATAAAACGAGATTCACATCTAGACAGACCTCCAAGCTAAACAAGCAGTTTTCCCCTTCTCGTAATATCTCACGGGTGGTTTTGCTGTTTTCCCTACTCTCTACCCCTCTCCAGGCATACCACAACATTCTCCTACACTGCTTCATCTTATTTGGCATTCTCTGTAGGCAGTGCAGTATGATCCTATCAGCCCTGCCTCCATCCAGGCCTCTCTGGAGATGGCTGCTCATCTGCATGGCTGTATGGGCATACCTAATACAGTGAATACAAAACGTGAATTCCAACAGCCTCTTCCTCCTGAAATCCACATTAAACTCGTAAAAGCAGTGATTTCCACAGACAGTAGAATACTAGCATCATCATCATCATCATCATCATCATCATCATCATCATCATCATCATCATCAATCTAATTTCTCTATTCTCAGATTGGATATCTCAGAGCTTCAATTATGTTTGAAAGCATCATCTTGTTCCTTCAGACACAATCAATGCTCAAAAAATAAGTTATCAATCTATATTTAATTTTGGGGTCTTTTCCAAGTGCCATTTTAAGGTTTCTGCTCCCAAATTACTGCTGCTGCTACTGCATGCTATTTGAATATTACTAGTCCTTGCTTGCTGTTACTAAGAATAAAAATTAAATATTTTGCATAACAAAAGTGTTCTCAGTAGTAAGACTCAGGATTTCATTACCTACAAAATTAAAAATAATATAAAAAAATATTTCAGGATGAGTTACAACTTTAAAACAAATTCTGATTGGTTGATTTCCCAGGCATACAGCAAAAATACAGCAATCAGGGAATAAAACACTCCAGACAGTGCATACTGGTATTACTGCATGCCTCAGGTGGTACTCTAAAACTTACAGTCACTATCGAACTTGAACCACCCAAGAAGAATTACTCAATCAGCATTGTCTGGGAAGTCAGCAAGCTGTTGTGGAGAAACTAAAGCATACCTGTTGTATGCATTCTTATAAGCAGCTTAGCAAAGATGACTTTCTTTTTCTTTTTCTTTTTCTTTTTTTTTTTTTTTTTT